>JAUTBT010033845.1:0-18359 GCA_032361225.1 Lepetodrilus schrolli | reverse complement strand
GACATCAATAAAAGATTTTTTCTAATTGACCTATATTCACGTTTTTTTCTATTACGGATTTTCATTTATCCGCACAATATTTGCTGCAACCAACTTGTCCGGTAAAGTGAGGTTCCACTGTATGAAAGAACGGCCCCTGAATCTGTGTGTCAGTGAATGTGAACACCGGAGTCTTGCTAACTTGCCTATAGATGTGGATCTGGGTCTAGGGGACATCCATACACTGATCAGCGTGGGCGTATCACTAACAGAGATGCAATCTAACTAAAATCACATCGTCAATTCCCACATTGACATTGAAGGTATAATTTTAATTTGATGGACCAGAGCGTCACTAGACTAGGATCTGGGGAATTATTGCAGTATCTCACTTTGTATTGAACGAATCGTAATTATTTTAACAAGTTTTGTTGTTGGTTGTTTTTTTCAATTGAAAATCCCATCTATGTATCTTGTTTAACTGCGTGAAAGTATTCAAGCATGTTACTTTTTACTTTAAGATATCAGACCAGGTGCGTAGCTGCTTATACGCAGATACGCAGACGCGTATATTTCCTAGCTAACGTTATGTTTTTTAACAAAACATTAACATAGTACAGTTACAATACTGGCGAATTCACATTTAAATTCCCCTTAGCCCTAGCTTACCTTTTCTTTTATTACATTTACGACTAATTGTTTTGAATAAGTAATTATATATATATTTACCATAGGTAATGTACAAAGCTCCACAATGTGTAAAAAAAATTTACTATCATTGTGAAAGTGTACGTCGATAAAGAGAATATATTTTAGCGGCATGTAAGAAATATCGCCAGAGTTATAGGCCTTAGTTTACAATATTTCACATCGGTTTTTAGTGAAGTATTCACCTTGAAAAGATGGGAAAAGCTTTCCAGATTCCTGTAATTAATACGTGACAGCAACTATGGTCAGAGCTTTGAGGATTAAATAACGGTATAACGTTATAATACATAATGTTTGTCTTTTAAGTGCTACAGTGTTGATGTAGAGATTAGGTTATTCGTGTCCTAACAATGTATACAGTTTTCGTGCGGCTACTGCACGTGTCGGACACCTTCTGTACTTGCCGAGCGATTGTGAAGTCTGCAGCGAACTGGAAGCATTCAGAACCCACACCCAGTTTGTGTGCACTACATCTTTTGCAAGACTTCTCAGTTAGCATTTGGGTAAAGTTGTCACAAGTCGGACACCCTTTGCAATTGCAATGTGTATGGCGTGTAGTAATAATGCTTCGCTATTCTCACTTCAAAGTGAGTATAGTGAAGCATTATCACTACCCGGCTATAAACAGAGCCAACAGTGAACTGGAAACATTTAGAATGAACCCACTTTATAGTCAGACAACATCGGATTGACTCTGTATGCATATATATTTTATGTAAAGGATGAACACTATCAAATAGGAGATAAAACATAACACTACCTCGGTTTGATTGCAACTCACACACATTTGATCTGAAGATGGACTAATAGTTTTGCATGAAATTCATTGACACCCTTTATATATTACCTTTGACTTGCAATCATAGAAAGCACTGTCCGACCACAGGGACTTGTAGAGCGGACCCAGTGCATCTGACATGTCAAAACCAGTCAAAATAACAATTTTTTTACAAACTTAATATTTTAATAAAATGCAAAAAAAAATATCTATGTTTGTTGGACTAGTAATGCCAAAATTTGCATTCAGTTATTAAAAGTAACCCAATTCTAAATTCCATCATTTCATTCACACAAGAGAGAAAAAAGAGCTTAAAAAAGACAAGGGTGGCAACGTGCAAAATACGACCCTACTCGGACGGAGCCTAATTTTAAAATACGCAAATGTGTCCATCTACCGGGCTATTCTTGGTCTCGTCCTATTTTTAGACTTCAGAAACTCCACTTTCTCAAATAAAATAGAGTTATCTTCTCTTCGTTGTTTGTATATCGTCCAGTTACCATTTTTCAAACGACACCTATTTTCGATAATTCGTGTTTAAAGCCCACCACACATGGAGGGAATTGCGCTGTGAACTCCACCACGCGTGGCAGAGTGTGCAGCACAATAACCTCCGTTTGTGGACCACATTTGCGAGAATTCTGAAGACACCCCCCCTATGCGTCGCCCCATTTTTGCTTTATATATAATAAAGCGAGAGCACAACGTAATGAACAGCTCAAATAAATACAACAAAGTTTAATTCTACAATTATTCTAGGATATTAACGATACTTATTATGCACTTTTAATATATATTAGATCTAATTAGAAGTAAATAATATACAGTACCGCTAATATTCAACGGCATGAACTAAAAAATGACAGCATGCATGTACAGGTAACAGCATGCATGTACTAGTCTTCAAAATGTCCAGGATCAATCCTCAAGACCCCACACAGAAGACTTTGAATAATTATAGTTTAAATCATTGTAGACACACAAAATCTATCAATATCTTTCGTTTTGTTTATTTCGCAAAATGAATCAATCTATGAATTTACTGTATAATCTATTATTTTTTTCCCCTATTATATAAAAATAATGTACATGCTGTGCGTTTGTTAATTTATTCACTTACCATGAAACATCTGTCATCTTTTTTCGCTGAATTTAAATGCCCATTTGACATTTCATGGAAAACATTCTCTGTCTAGGACAGCATGCATTTGAAGTTCGAGGGGGAAATGGGATAAAGTGGAATTTCCGAAATCTAAAAATAATATGCGACCAAGAATAGCACAGTAGAGTGACACATACGCTATCCAATCAGGCGTGCATATTTTTTTAATTAACCTCCGCTGGAGTATGGTTGTTGTTTAGAATTTTATATGCATTTTGATAGCGCGTTGCCACCCTTGTCTTTTTTCTCACTTGAGTGAATGAAATGATGAAATTTAGATTTGGGTCACTTTTAATAACTGAATGCAAATTCTTTCATTACTAGTCCAACAAAGATACAGATTTTTTTCAAATTTTAATTTTTATTAAGTTTGTAATTTTTAGACTCGCCCAACCCCAAATTCAAATTTCTCAATACTAGTCTGGCAGGCAAATGTGATATTTTGTCAAACCTGGTCTTAGCATCCAGACAATGTTTTATTTGCGTTTTGACATCTTCAACATGTCTAGAATGAGAATCCGAGTTATGCCACTTTGGCATCCTTGGACACATTTTTTTAAAGGCTTAATTCAAAATGGCTTCCATTACCGGGGAAACTTTACTATGGTGGCAAACAATATGTTTTCATGGTCGCGGAATCCACTGGTACATGTAGAATTAATGAAAATATGTTTAAAAGCTAAATTCAAAAAGCACCATCAATGAATGCATTTTCTCATAACTTCAATTCTAGACTATGAAAACACTTGATTTTGGTGGTAAACTATGTGTTTTCATGGTCAAGGAATCAACGGGTACACATTAAATAATTGTATGAATTGATATTAATCCCTATATCCAACTACTCGCTGACAGTCCTGCAATATGGCTGTCACTTTAAAATACTTTATATATAGACCTAAAATGTATCCCTCATTATCATCAGTTATATTTGAGAAAGAGCATGCACTGGTGTATATTATATACTTCTTTTGTCCTCATGTGTAGTATAAACTAGCACGTGTGTGTGTGTGTGGTGTGTGTGTGTGTGTGTGTAGTGTGTGCGTGTGTGTGTGTGTGCTTGGTGGTGGCAGTGGCACTGATAGTGGTACATATTTAATTTGGGACTGCATCAAGTAAAGTTATTGTTGACCATTGTAATGACATAATGCTTCCTATATAGGTAAGGATCAGATGTGCAAGTATCAATCATTCAGTGCATTCTGTGTGTAATGATTTTGACATCTGATCGTATTGCATCCATTCCGGCCGTCTCCCAAATGAAATCTGATCAGTGGTATAAAGTAGAAACCCGATTTATGGAATGCCATCCATTAGATATGCTCATTGAAACGATGTTCATGTACACGGGTAATACCTGCGTGGTATCAGGTTATTAACCTCACTAAATATGTGATGCGTCACATGCTATACAATGCCCATACAGCATCATTTGACCAGTACTACACAGAGTATCGGTATAAAGAATAACGGTCATATTATCAGAGTTGAGAAGACTTGTTACTAGACAACACCAGCTGAATGCAAGGAGGCGTCTACCTCCTTAGAAAGTGCCAATGATGTGCCAGAACACGGTGCAGACAATTGGCATATTATACCAACACGTCGAGTAACATACATATAGTTAACTATCACAGCTGGTTGATCTAAGCAGAAGCAGATGTGATCAATTATAAAAATGGTAAAGCTTGATACCAATGTGCTAGTGGATTCTCTGACCATGAAAGAAACATTGTTTCCCATCAAAATCAAGTCTCTACGTATGTTATGAAGTTATGAAAATATGCATTCGTTGATGGGGGCCATTTTGAATTTAGTCTTTCAAAAATAGATTTGTATTTATCCTATGTGTAATAGTGGATTCTCTGACCATGAAAATATATTGGTTGCTACCAAAAGCAAGTCTCTATGTGGTCTAGAAATTAAGTTATGAAAAATTGCTGTCGATGATGGTGGCTATTTTGAATTTAGCATTTTTGAAAAAGCATTAATCCTGTGTGTATCCGTAGATTCCCCAACCATGAAAACATATTGTTTACTTCCAAAGTAAAGTTTTTTAATAACCTAAGAAAGATATTTTGAGAAAATATATGTAAACTTCATAATAGCTGCCATTTTGAATTAAGCAGTTAAAACAAGATTTCCCAATGATTCAATGGCTCGGATTCTCATTCTAGACATGTTGAAGATGTCACAACACCAATAAAACATTGTCTGGACACTAAAACCAGGTTCGGTGTCTGGCTGCCGGACTACTATTATACCTATTGGGCCCGTAAGTAGGTCAGGTCTATTTTTAGAATCTTACAAGTTCCGGTGATAGCCAAACACTAGTACTAGGTCTTGGGTTAACTAAACTCCAGATAAAATCTTAATACGCCTTTAACACGGATCGTGTGCTTAAATTTTCGTTCGATTCAGATATGAATCATGTGTTCAACCCACTTATGCACACTATTCCTTGCCAAAAACATTCTATATCACATTTTTTATTTTTGTTTTTATTTTTAAATATTTTTTTTTATATACGTCACCAAACGTTTTTGACAAGATTAGTGAGTGCCATATCGATACACATATTAATATATTTTTCTAGTATCCAGTTGCAATGGAGGTAGACAGAATCCAGCAGAGGTTGGGAGGATGTGGAGTCTACCAGGGACTGGTCTACACTCTACTCAACCTGGTCTACATGAGAGGAGCCTGGCACACCTTTGGCAGCATGTTCCTTGCCGCCACTCCTGAACATTCCTGCAGTAACCATGGCATCCAGACAAATACTGGCACCGGAAATAGCACTGATGGAGAATGCTACGTTATGAGGAATGGAAGTGGAGTATATAATGATACCATCCCCTGTCAGGGCTGGTCTTATGATACAAGTGTTTATACTTCTACCATTGTGTCTGAGGTAAGAACAGTTCGTGAAAAGAATATCATTTATAAGGTCCAAAATTTCTTTCCATCATTTATTTTAATTGAATTTTTGTATATTTTTTTTATTGGGGTTTGGCTGGTATAGAACCGTGTTCAAGATTCTTTCACTGATATCAAGGCTTGTCAGTTTAGGGCAGGAGGAAACCCACAACATCCATAGTCCAGCATTGGCTTTCCATCGTTTAAATTTAAGGCCAAATAGGAGATTTTTGGCAGGAGGATGACATGAGACAATATACAATAAATTTACAATATTGTTTGGTTTAGAGGTAAAAGCTAGTAATTTGATTTTGTATTATTCTTATTTCAAGGACTGTGACAGCAATGCTGACCTTAGCCACTAGTACTGAAGCATTTACTAAATTGCCAATTGGTCGAGATGTCCTGCCACATGGTGGAAATTTTGAACCTTTTTCAGCTTTTATTTGAAATGTATTATTCTTAGGCTTTCTTACTTCTTGCTGTATGTTATTATTTTGACATTCTCCAAACATATTGCTTAATTATTCCTGCAGAGAAATAATAACAGTCAATCCAAACTGTTAACTTCTTTCAATGTCTCGATGCCTCCAATTATCTTTTGTTCATTTCAGTGGGACCTGGTATGCAGCAAGAACTACCTGGTGGAACTGTCGACGACCATCTACCTGGTGGGCACTGCAATGGGAGCGCTGTTACTGACCCCGCTGTCAGACAGATGGGGACGCAAGCCTCTCATGCTGACATGTCTGATGGTGCAGGCGGCCGCAGGGCTTGGAGTCGCCTTTGTGGAGAGCTACGTCCTGTTTGTGGCTCTTCGCTGGCTGGTGGGAGTCCTCAACATGGTTAGGACATTTTATTGTATTTATATTTCTTATTTCTTATTTTGTTAATTGGGGTTTAGAGCCAGGGGTTTGTCAGTTTAGGGCAGGAGGAAACCCACAACATCTTTAACGCTGGATGTTGCAGTAAACCTACAAGCACCAGCTGGTACTGACAAGACCAAGGATGATAACTGCATTGCCACTTCACACACAGTGCATCCTATCAATATCACGTCAGGATGGTAACCTTTGCAAACATTGATGCCGGGCCCCTGGGGCGGGATTTGACCCTGGAACCTTTGGCTCCGAAGTCCAACGTTCTACCACTGAGGACATTGAGGACATTTTCCTGATGAATTGTGACAATGGATATGGCTTTATAATCTATCTTAGCTGGACCAATTCAAGTTGAAATTAACATAGTGACAACATGAGCAAGTCTTTTACCTTTGGTCTGCTGGACCAACTTAATATGAAATTGACATGACAGTAATATATCTTGGCTTCTAACCATTTAATTGAAAGAGGAAATTGACATGTGTTTCTCTCACCACATCTCGCATTTCCAAATACATTATGAGTTTAAATTATCAAAATGTACAATGTTCAACAAGCTAAAGTTATTACGTGAATATCCAACTTAAAAGTACTTTCGATCATTAGGTGAAATATTATTAGCAATTTGAAATGACACTATTGCATTCACCTATGGTGGAAATGCCATTGGCATTTGCAGCAAAATAACAACCATGCATGTCGAAGGGCAAAACATTAGTATTCTTCCTATCCAGTATTCCTTCTTGTATATATATATATATATATGTCCAACACATGTATCCATTCCTTAAACACATGTTTCCTGTTCAAACACTCCAGTACATTTGCAGGGAATCGCTCTGAGTAGCTATGTGTCCATGACAGAAGTCTTCTGCACGTCACATCGCACTCTGCCGTCCATCGCCATCCAGATCTCCTGGGCTATCGGAGTGATGGTCCTCGCACTGTTTGGATACCTGGTCCGAGACTGGAGACATTTCCAGATGCTCGTCTCTCTGCCCAACATCCTGGCCATTGCCTATATCTGGTACGCTGCAGTGTCGTCTGTCACTAGAACTAGTCACATCTCTTTCTGACTCACATGGGACAGGTAGTAGTGCAATGGTAGAATGTTGGTCTTCGGAGCCAAAGGCCCCGAGTTCAAATCCCATCCCAGGAGCCCGGCATCAGTGTTCGCAAAAGTTACCTCTCTGACACGATATTGATAGGATGCGCTGTATGTACCAAGACAATGCAAGACAATGAGTTGCTTTCGAATAATTTCGCTCATATCACAGCTTGTCAGTTTATGGCAGAAGGAAATCTGTAATATATCCTCGGGGTGGGATCGAACTTGGGGAGCTAAGTAGTCCCAAAGTCTGGCAATCAAAACCACTGTACTTGCACCACCCCCTGCCCACCCTCACCCACACCCCACTTATTCTTGTCATAATTGTTGTTTTCTAGGTGCCTTCCTGAGTCTCTTCCCTGGCTTCTATCCAAGAATAAAATTCAAAGAGCCAAGCAGGTGATAAAAACGGCAGCAAAGCTGAACCGATTGGCACTATCCCCCGATGACTTACTGCAGGTCTTGGAGTCTCATTCCTCCTCGACCGGATTCATTCACGATACTGACCACTCTGACAAAAGCCAGAGGCAGGTCAGTGGTCAGAAACAAGTTAACGGTTGGAATCCGCAGACAATTCCAAATGAGTTATGTGATAAATCGGTCACGTCCGAACCCGGCGTCATGGATATATTGAGGTCGCCCCGGTTGAGACTCTATGCACTGCTCATGTGGTATTTATTGTAAGTATATTAAGTCTCCTTCCAATGTCATGTATACAGCGGGTTTCTATTACAATGGTGCATATCGTGAACCCCCAAAGTTGGCATTATTTCGAGAGAGACTATACGTTGTTGTTTTGGACATATCAAACCAAAAAGCTTCAATTTACAGTAAAATCAATAGAAGCACACATAAAATGTTAAAACATTTGCAAATTGTAATGATATTTATCATCAGACAGTTAGATATTGTTGCAAAAAAATCTGCAACATCATATCTTCATCACACTTGTTGACAGATCCTATGTTTTATTATGTCTATCTATGATGAAGGATGCAGAATTTATATGTTCAGTCACCCAGTCGGTCATGTAGAATAGTATGATTACACTTCTTAATATTTTTTTTGTTTATCTTATACATGTATATGAAATGGAATTTATACATTGACATGGTGACAATTACAGTGCTGGCTGATCTTCGCTAGTTTCATCCGGGGCAAGGTTCGAAATATCACGCTCTGGATCAAACAAATAAGGCTGTGTAAGACCAGTGAATGCTTCTTCGTCAACATCTCTATCCAATAAAACATCCGCTTCTTCAAGAAAGTAATCGCTGTCAGAATCTCAAGCAGACATTGTTGTTACTGTTGTGACATCAGCAGTGTCTGCTTTGGCCACTAGGTGGCGCTAGTACTATAAGCAATGGGGCATGACTTTTATGTCTATTTTTCTCGCTTAGACGATATCATTGGGAAATTGTGAGATTGCTAACCTATTTCTTTTAACATAACTTAAGTGATTTTGCAAGAAAAAAAGTTGATTGTCTGACACCTTTCAGTAAATGTTTATGATAGTTTTGTGATGGCGTTTCAGTACAGTATTCCCAGGATCATGATTCATATTTTATATTTATCCTTGCTTTCTTTTTGTTTTTCATTATTTATTTTTTATACATGTTCCTCTCGAATTTCAGTTTTGCAAACAGTTTAAGTTATTTTGGGATATCTTTCAACATTCCCAATCTCCATGGCAACCCATTCTTTAACCTCTTCCTGTTGGGAGCTGTAGAAGTTCCAGCGCTGGTCATCTGTATGCTGGTAATAAACTGGTAAGAGTGCCGAGACCATTTAGCAGGATAAATGTTTTATTTAATAATAATGATAATACATACACTTGTAATGCACCAAATCCACTGTCAAAAGCTTGTTGAAAACGCTGCATTAAAACCCCACTCAAAGTACCACTGTGCACTCACTTTTCCCCTCTCAACACCCTGGGGAGTATGCAACCAAAGCTGCCGTGTTCTAGGCGCTAGAAGGTTAGCATTCACAGCCTACATCTCGAGGTAGGCTGCTTGTGGTGTTTAGACACACACAAACAAATTCTGTTATGAGAATATACAGTTGTGTTCGAAGATTAATAATAATAATAATGTGAACATTTATATTGCACCTTATCCACGCTCGAAAGCATACTCAGCACTACATTATTACCCCGGTCAATGGATCTGTGTATACTCAATTTTCTTCTCAACTCCCTGGGAAGTATACAACCCAAGCTGCCCTTCAAGACGCTACGAGGTTATCATTCACATGTCCATCTCATCCTTCCGAAAGGTCGTCATGGTTAATCTTTCAAAGAGGTGTCTGACCACAATTTGTTCTCTCTCCTACCAGGGCAGGGAGAAGGATCCCCATTTGTGTGTTCCTGTTTATCTGTGGAATCACCAGCAGTGCCGCGCTGTTCGTGCCGAACTCATCAGGTAAACCTGATCAATAGGAGGAGCAATACTGTCCATTCGTGTTGGGAATCGGTTGGGATTTCGTAATCGATCATCGGTTACTATCGGATGGACCCAACCGATCAATCATCGGTTGCATAATCGGTTGGGTCTAGCATAAATATAATAGTAAATATAATAAGTATAAAAGTAGCAGAATCAAGGTTTAAGTATAAGACATCATTTGCTATCATCAAGAAATACTTGGCCAAGTTCAACCAACAACCAGCCAACCTTCCAGTATGTGTGCAGATCATCAGTGATATCATTATATTCTGTTTGAAAAGTGGTTGTTGATTATATTCTATATTGCAGATGCTGGCGTTGATTTATCTCCCATTAAACTGGCCTTGGTGATGATAGCCAAGTTCGGTATCACTGGGTCCTATTCTACTATATACCTTCTGGCTGCCGAAACATTCCCTACTGCAGTCAGGTTAGTGATAAAATCAATAATCGAATTATTTGGCCATTTCGTTTTGCACATGCATCATATTGGAATTCTGGAATGGACGCGCATGCACATTACATTGTCAAAACAAACGATCAGAATATAGAAAAGTGAATGGTGATGGACAAAGAAGGATATTAATTGTGGTCTGGTAAATTAATTTACGACTAATCCAAGGCTTATTTTCTAACTGTAATGAATATGTTAGGAATATATGTATACGAAATGTTTAATACCTGTCGTCGTACAGCATTGATGGTTTACGAAAGTTTCTAAATTATTGAAAACCAATGAGCATTCTTGACATTCAAATATTCCGAATGCTAAGTTTGGTACAAATCAACACTCAGAATGCAATCCGAGTATTCCGAATGAGAAAATTGACAAAATGAACCGGCCAATTGTGAACTATATCTCATCATATCTAGAGAACTTTTGATAATACAAATATTTTTAATATCACATACACATTCAATATTTCATCCCAGTGTTATTAAATTAAACTTGACAAATTTCGATAGCATTTCAATCAGTAATTGTTAGTTATCATTTTCAGGAATCGGGCCATCGGGATAGCTTCATTTTTCGAGAATATAGGAAGCATATTGGCTCCATCCATACTCTTTGCGGTAAATGATGTCGTATTTGTTCAACATTTGCTCAATTTTTAATGAATCATTTACTCCTGGTGCATGGAAGTACTTGCGCTATATACATATTATTATTATTGTTATTATTATTGTTTAACCTTCTCCAAGCTGAAGGCAATCAGGGATGGCCTACATAGAAGTCTTCCAGCATAATACAGAATATTTATATCTGTAGTTGAAAATGTGATGTAATGTCTATGGATTTCATTTTCAATTGCATTGAATTCAAATATCTTGTACATTTTGCCTAGTGTAACAGCGATTTTGATTGTAAATCAGTTACAGAAAATTAAAGGTGAATGAACGACATTTTGTTGATAGGCAAGAACACTTCCTCAGCTTCCACTGGCTATATTCGGGGTTCTGACCATCATCGGAGGCATTGCTGTTCTGTTTCTCCCCGAGACCCGGAACCGACCACTGCCAGAGACTGTGGAGGAGATTGAAAAGTGGACGTGAGAGAGTCCTACAACATACATCACGAAATGGTTGTACAGTATTTGTGGCCTACATCAGACCCCAAGATTACAAAACTTTCTAGTACATTTTCATCCACACACTCAACTTATATATGGCGATTTGTGAACAAAACTTTGAGTTGAGCAGGGCTGTTTTGTTGGATATCTGGCCTGCATTTCATGAAATGGTCGTACTGTATTCCTGGCCGAAATCATGCCCCGAAATTGCAAAAACTTTTTGAGTATGATTTCATGCTCACACTCAAATTGGGGGATGGGGTTGGGGGGGGGGGATTGTGAACTTTTTTAGTGAAGTGTATGGATTATCTTGTTCATCCATTTCCCGAAAGCATATTTGAGCAGTTATTCTGGATATTTGTGCCATACAATTGTGTATTATTAATAATATAAAACAAAACTTTGAATTGATCATGAAATAGTGCTCAAAATGGTTTCGTAATCTTGCAGCATGGTTTTACTATAGCAGGAAATGACATAAAGATAGATTTAGGCCCGGACTATTTGTACGACCATTTTGTGAAATGCAGTCCACAGACCAGGCCCATGGATTATTAAACGTTTTTGAGTACAAAGTCAAGCTCAACTCAAGGTTTTGTTCACAACTCCTCATATAAAATATGAGCTTTATCATGAAATTGTACTCAAAACGTTTCGTTATTTCGAAGGCCATGAACCAAGCCATTGCAAAGCTTTCGTGGAGGAAAATGCGACTTTTGGAATCATCAAATTTTCATCCACGAAAGCTTAATGATGTCATTAGGTATCTGACAGCTTCATAAAATATCATAAATATTTTGTTCATAAAACATCATAAATATTTTGTTCATATTTTTTGGGACATATCATTATTGTTTGTACCAGTATTTTCACATTTTAAAAATGAGTTTTATATATCACAAGATATCCAGAGAGATGAATTGAGGGAATGTATTACTAGCATGGAGAATGTTATACAATTTGTATGAATTTTTACATATATATTTACCAGACAAAATTAATTGAGGGCCAGTAGACCTTTTAGGCATATAAATTTAGCTTTATATTATTTTAACACTGAAGAATGTCTAAACAGCTACAGGCTCCATGTACTCTTCAAGAACTTGCAAGTGTGTGTATTTTACATTGTCAATGACATTTACCTAGTCGCCATCCGACTTATTTTCAGTAGTGACAATCGCATGTTTGAATCCGTCAATGCCTCGTATTTACATTACTTTTCTCAACTTGTAGGATACCAATGATATCAAAACACACTCTGGTGAGATTATCTATTAAACGTGAACTATTTTATCCTGTCTGAATAAAATTAATGGTGTTATTATTTGAAGAATTTACAGTACAACTTCATTGAAGAGTGAACTATGTGAATTTATCTGCTGTGATGTATAACCAAGTGCTAGTGAAGAGTATCGTTGACCTTTACTGTGCACCAAGTGCTAGTGCAGAGTATCGTTGACCTTTACTGTGCATGCATGTGGTGCATTTATTATTACTATATTATTTTTGACATTATTGTTACTTTTCATCCATATTTATTTGTTATGCACTGCAATATATTGTTTGGGAAATTAATCAACTACATGTACTATTCAAATTATATTACTACCAGTTTTAATTCTGTTTGAAGATCCAAGACAACAAACAAATTGGTTTGATTTTAAAATTACGTGTTGTTTTAATTTCCCAATATGTATCCAGTTTCTGTTTTGCATTGTAGTGTTTGATGTGGATTGAAAGTAGTATTAATATTCCTTTGTTTCCATTTGATTGTATCTGACATCACACGTACTTAGTTGGCGCTCATCATTAAAGGGGTAAAGCAAGAACTGGTCGGCTCGGAATCAGTATACTGTGTCTGAGTGGTGTATCCATGTTCTATCTGCGGCATATGATATTCCAAGTGAGCTAGCACTATAAAAACTGGTGGAAATCCAGACTAGTAAAAGCAGTACATATGCATGCAATCCATGATGTTAGTGAAACAATATTGAAAGTAGCTTTAAACACCAAATCAACCAACAACCAACTCAAGAATTTAATGTTTGTCTGAGATGCCTCTTTATTTGTTGTGTACCTTCAGATGTATAATTGGGAAATGTTTTGTTATTGAATACTGATGAAGCCATGAAGTTTGTGAATACTGATGAAGCCATTAAGAATTTATGAATACTGATGAAGCCATGAAGAGTTTATGAATACTGATGAAGCCATGAAGAGTTTATGAATACTGATGAAGCCATTAAGAGTTTATGAATATGTCCCCTTTCATATACCAGTGGAGTCTGAGGGACAATTCTATTTTTAGTTTGTGAATCATTGTTGTTTTTTTTCACAAGCAATATATAATATTTTTCTGAAACTATTCTTAGACTAGTTGTCTTTGACAACGTAACCAGGATGAATAGCGTGTATTCTTGTAGCAATAGCTGATAGCCTCACAGGCACTGTAGACAGATTTGTTCCCATGCAAGAAGAAACATCACAAACTAATTGAATGCTGCATATTTTAACAGGTTTACAAGCTGTATCCATAATTTTTGTCATTTATAAACCAGTTCTGCTATCACTGGAGGATGTATTGCTTCTCGGAAATCATAGCTGGTAATGGAGATGAGGCTTTAATCTCTGTTTGGCTGACAGTAAATAGTGAGATTACAATTGAAGAGACAGTGTTTGCTATGATAATTACTTGATGCTATGGGTCCACTGCTACGAAGACATTGTAGCTTATGCTAGGTTTTATGCTTCTGGAGGATTGGATTAATTTAGTAAGAAGGATCAATAGTGAAATTACACTTGAAGAGACAGTGTTTGTTTCCAAGAAGGTATTGTAGCATATTGTGTTCATTCATTCCAAGATTGGTGTATTTTGCCAAGGTTTTTCCCACCTCCGGACATCTGGACAACGTTTTGGACGCCTCGTAATACGTTGATGCTTCTTGTGACTGTTTTTCAAAAGGAAACTTCAGTATTTGAGGAAAGGATGATTCTAGAATTATGATCAATACTTGTGTTGAGGTTTGTGATTTCATTGACATTAGCTGATGATGTTTTCCATTCTGCTCTGTGTTCTTTGGGACCCTGTTGACTTCTATTCTTAGAAGTAGCGTGGATGACATTTAACAATTTCCATATGTACTGCTCATAGTTTTATGACATGACAAATTGCAAGATCAAAGGACACTGTTTAAATAGTTATAGGTTATGTGAAATAGAACAACATATACTGTTTGAATACATAGACAGTGAGTGAGTTATATACTCAACAAAATAATTTAATAGACAGAATATATTTTGTGGGGATGCTTTCTACCAACTTTTGGAATTTGGTTTGAGGAATCTGGTGCCATTCCTCTTCCAATGTGTCAACTGTGCATGTTCTTTAAGAGTACATGGATCCTGTAGACATTTAAAAATTCTTCATTGTGAAAATAATATAAAGCTAAATTTGTGTTAAAATAACATAAAGCTAAATTTGTATGTCCAAAATGGTTACTGGCTCTAAATTAATTTCGTTGAGTATATTTCATTGCTTTACTATACTATGAGGCTGTTATATAATTTTGCTAATTGTATTACATATTGTGCAATGTATTTATCCACAATAGAGAATTAATTGAGGTAAGATTCATGGAAAAAATGTGAAAACCTTGGGGGGGAAAACTGTGGTGGTTGATGTTTCAATTTCTTTCTGGATGTTTGTTAAAGTTTTGTTTCTTTTTGTTTTTGCAGGTATTTGTTTTTTCTTCAAGTGAAGCAAGACATTCTCCAGGGGCGACTGCCCATCACATTTGAAGAAGCCATTGAACTCTGTGGATATGCAGTACAATGTGAGTTGTCTCCTCTTGAAAGGAATTCTTCGGATACATTTTTTTACAACTATCTCTATGGGGGTCAACTTCAAAAGGTACATGAACGGACTTAACCAAAATAGTCCCATCTGCTTTGAATGAAAATATTTGATAGGTTTCTTTCCCAATGCTCTTAATGGAAGAACAGGTAATTTTGGCAAAAACAACCTGATCAGAACTGCAATCGTAACCATGACATAATGTCTTCCGGCCTTCATATAATATTCACTCTTTCAGTAATTAAATAATGCACTAGTGGTAATAGAGATGTAGATGGAGAGTAGAATTAATGGAAATCCTAAAGCATATCTCTGAGGTTGTGAAGGATGTTTCTGTTTTGATGATGTATGTAGAACCAAATACTAGTAGATCATTTTAAGATGTTAACCATGAAGTGAATCTTTTGACCCAGATTAATGTGTAGTGCACGGTCATAAAGGACGTTATCAATGGACCGTAATTATTTCTAGTAGTAGTATTAACAAGGATTTAACAATCTTTCACCATATTACTCTGGTAATATTACTCTTGCCAATATAATACATTTCAAGGTTCAGGGTAGTTTTCTTTTTTGAGATAATTATATTTACAGGGAAGTTTAGAAGCAAGGACTGAATAATTATTCGACATATAAAAATGTCTAAACTTATTCATGAATTTATTTGATAGTGGGTTTTTAAGAATGTACAAAATGATTTGCCTTTAATTCTTTAAAATGGATATAGGGCCTACACACTTGTATAAACTTATGAAAGAATTTATTTGTGAATATTTGATAAATACTATTTAAGAATGTACAAAATTATATTCCTTGAATTCTTTTACGTTAAGATAAAATATCACTCGCTATTTGGTGTGGAAATAATGGTATGATTATATATTATGAAAATGATAAATTATATTATATACAGTTTTGGTTTTATGTGTGTATACTGCACATTGTAAGTTTTCAGTTTTGATTTAATTTATATTCATTCTCAGATGCCTTGTACAGGTAGTGTGTTTATATACACAAGACTGCACATTGTAAATTTCAGTTTTGATTTATGTTATATTCATTCTCAGATGCCTTGTACAGGTAATTGGTTTATATACACAAAGAGCAATTCAGCTATAGGTTATGACAAGGTTTAATGGAGAACCGCTGTTTATGTAAAGGAGTGTATGTTCTTGATTGTAGCTGAACTGGGGGACTTTGACCCAAACCACAACACACATGGGTATGTTTCCGAATTCTGTTTTGTACAAAACCAAACTGAAGAACTAGAAGAGAAGATAAGTGCTATACACAAGAGGCTTGCGTAAGATAATTTTATTAATAGTTTTAACACCCCAGATATATGGAAAACAAAATATGACGTAAAGTAACTTTTCTCATAAATTTCAATTTTTATAATGATTTTAATAGGAGCAATTTATTTTTCTATTATGATAATCTGCTATTAAATTGTTTTATTAGGCTCATACTCCTTGTAATATATTATGGCAAATAAACTTTGAAGTTTTGAGTTATCTAAGTCCAACTTATCAATTTATGTCCACTTAATAATGAAATATCTTCAAACACTTGACAGTAGATTATGTGCAGATTTATATCCTGCATTCCAGTTGTTTCATTGTTAACTACAGATGTATATTTCATGGTAGTGTACATTTCAGGGTTGTAGATTTCATAGTAAGTACAGTTCAATGTTATTTCACCTTGATTTATACTTGTATATTTCATAGCAGTGTACATTACAGTGTTATGTCACACTGACTGATATATTGTAAATACTACAGTGGTCACGTCCCTGCTGTGGTAGAGTACAAGTACCTGGACAAGGTCAAGTGGCTGGACATGTACGGAGTGGACCTCCATCCAGTCCTGGTCAGTATGCCATTAAAGCGTCGCCCTCTTGACAAATTTGTGAATTAAATTGTATATTTCACCCATCTTATTCAGTTGAATACATTTGTATACACCAGGCAAGCATTCAGCCTCACTACTTTTCACTACATTAGTACTGATATGTAGTGTAGTATGTCGCCGTGTATGGGTGAAATATTCCCGCTGCGACGTAAGGCACTAATTCATTCATTCATTACCACATAGTACTATGCAGTGCTACGGAAGCCATTCAGCCAGCATACATAGTACTACATTGTGCTACTTGGTTTGGACCCTGTGGTGTTTTGTAGGAAAACCCAAAACATAAAGTGAATGGACTGGACACATATCATGGCTCAATTTAGTGACCTAATTTTGCATTTGGCAACCAGTATTTCACTTATTTTAAGTGTTTCTGGATATGCAGGAGTCAAATGGCTTCTTGGTAAATTTTGTAACTTTGAGGCCTGCATATGCAAATCAATTTCCTACGAACCTGTTCACCCAGCTACTACCTTGTAGAAAAGTAGCATAGTGTAGTGTAGTGAAGTGTATTGCAGTCTGAATGCATCCCTGTACAATAATGCAAGAACATTTCATAAAAAGTTTAGTATGAATTATCTCCCCCTGATATTTTGTTTTGGTAAACATGTTGAGTGACGAAATGCATTCTTTGTACCACATAGTGACACCATTTATCATGAGATAGAAAACAAGTTTATTAAAAGAAATTTTCAGTCAATGCATAGCGCATTTACATGTTTGACCAGCTTATGTCACGAGATTTTGAATGCATCTTGAGCTATCTGATGTCAACTTTTGTCCTATAATTGGTCATCAACAACCATACTTGTGCTTGATCAATTTCACAATGTTATATAGAGAATCTCACCCATCTTGGAATATCAAATATATCAACACGAGTCGTAAAAGATATTTTATAACTTTCATCGATGATTGTTGATATATTTGATATTCCAAGACACGAGGGTGAGATTCATTTTAAAGTCATTAAAGAAGAAAAATGCCACATCATAAAGATTTTACTGTAAAGTCAAATCTTTAGGCTGCTGTGCATTTGCACT
>JAUTBT010033844.1:0-37414 GCA_032361225.1 Lepetodrilus schrolli | reverse complement strand
CAGCCGGTGCTCGCAGGTTTACTGCAACATTCAGCGCTACGGATGTTGCGGGTTTCCTCCTGCTCTAAACTGACAAGCTGCGATATAAGTGAAAGAATCTTGAAAGCAGCGGTGGAACGAGATTACGAAACATTTTTGAGTACAATTTCAAACACATCCCATGGACCTGGCATCAATGTGCAGTCTGTCCTGTCACTGTGATGTGCTGTCTGTCCTGTCACCATGTAGTTATCGTTCTTGGTTTGTCAGTACAAGTCAGTATGTATGTTGCAGGTTTCCCTCCTACCATATACTGGCAAGCCGTGATATGAACAAAATAATCTAATCTGGTCTAAGCCACAATTCAGTCCAATAAACAAACCTAGTGAAGTGTTGGACATAATCGGCAGTGCATGTTTTTGTTTACAGGTCGTGGAAAGACTGATGGCTATTAAGGAGGAACCAGATAGTCCTACAGAAAATGGCAAGGGCTCTCAAATAGTGCTGAATTCAATTTCCGAATTCTGCCGGAATTTGGGAGAAATTCCGACATACGGCTTATCAGGAAACAGAGAGGAGGAGAGAGAAGAAATCATGGTACCAACCATTGTATTCTCAGTGTCATATTCATTGAGAAGATTGCTAATAATGTATGGGTTAGATAACCTTTTGGGGCGGGTGGTAGCGCAGTGGTAGAACAGTTGGACTTCGGAGCCAAGGTTCCAGGTTCAAATCCCGCTCTGGGGGCCCGGCATCAATGTTCGCGAAAGTTACCTTTCTGATGCGATATTGATAGGATGCGATATCTATTGAGTAGCAATGCATTTATCATCCTTGGTCTTGTCGGTACCAGCTGGTGCTCGCAGGTTTACTGCAACATTAAGCGCTACGGATGTTGCGGGTTTCCTCCTGCCATAAACTGATGTCGTGATGTAAGTGAAAGAATCTTGAAAGCAACTCTAAACCCCAATTTAAAAAAAAAAATTTTTTAAAATTATTAATCATATGTTTTATTATTATTACGATATAAACGGTATTTATATATATTTTTTTAAAATATAACCTTTCATGGAACTCGACCTGGTTCCACATAACAATCGTAGCACTGCGAATCATCAACTCCTACAGATGTACTGCTGATTGTGTTTTTTTGAAACAGGAATCCCCCGATTTTGAAACAGGAATCCCCCGATTCATATGTAGAACCCCAATTCATATGTTCTTTCTCCACTGTTGGCATAAGACAGCTCAGAGTTTCACATACACTTAGAATACGTGTAGAATACGCATGTGCGTGTCAAAGGTGAAAGCACATGAACAACAACTGTCTGGGTCGGTGTAGCGCTAATAATGTGTATTTATCATCTATTTTACATCACCTGTTTGTAACAACCTCTTGGTATTCTGGTGGTTGTGATAAGCATTTTAATAGCATTATAATATACTATATACTGATGCACTGCACTGAGTGAATGACAGTGTGATAGCATCTCTCTGCAAGGTGGTGTAGAATAAATATTTTTACTCTTATCATTAATGAATATGCGCTGTACTGTGACTTCTCTACAGTGTGTTAGCTGCATCCCTGTGTATCGACCGCTATCGTCTGTGTTGTAGGACCAGGAGTTGGAGCTGATGGAACAGAAGAGGAAGCAGGAGGAGATAGAGGAGGCAGGCAGCGGATGGAACGAAGTCGACATGGTCGACACCCAACCTATCGAAATTACAGTCAGTGCACCCCCAATGTCTCTATGCCATCGATTAATTTGATGTTTAACATCTCTTGTATGATTCTATGTTTCTACCTATACTCGTATGTCCTAGGAAGATAAAGCTATATCTTTGTATGTTCTAGGCAGAAGATATGGTTGTGCTTGAGGAGGAGCCAATCGTGTCAGATGGTGTTGGAGCGGCATTGAACCTCGCCATGAAGAAAGGTTAGCATGATTTCAGGTGCACAGTAATTCTGGCACAGCAAGGGAAATATTAACTTTCTCAATGCTGGAGGCTACTGCAGGTGGCCAGTGATTCAACCCGAGGCAACTAGTCGTGCCATATGTAGCAGTGTATATGATCATTAATTTGTTCGGCAGAGAGAGGGTTAAGGATATGGAATTTGCATAATAATAGATTTACTTTGTTTTGTGGTTTAGGTTACCTGGAGAAAGAGGTGGTAAAGAAAAGCAGTGCTCCTATTCACAGTACGCTGGGAGCCCAATACTACTCCATTGAAGATAAGCGATATGAGTAAGTCTTTTTGACCAGGCCGGAGATTACGAACAATTTTGAGTCCCAATTTTACATGAAGAACTGTGACCAAAACTTTAAGATGAGCATGAAATTGTACTAAAAAAATATTGGGGCCTGGCCAATAGAGTTCAACATGTGTGGAACATATTTTGTTATGAGAAGCTCAAGTTATAGCACATGGGTTACAGGTATCTTAATTCGAATAACTTGGATAGACACAATCATGGTTTGTTGACATACTCTATGGTTAAATGTATTTTACATGAAAGTACATACATTTGATTTGTCTACACAAGGATATTTTAAATGATTTTTTTTCATATTTACGTAATTTTTTTTATCGCAAGATAATAATAATAAAAATATAATCTGTTCAGGGTAAAAAAATATAAGGCTGCTACAAACTTGTTCTGTTATCTCTGTCTAGCGACTTGGACGAGAAGTACAGGAAGCGCGACCGATATGGCGGAGGTGTCATCACAGACTTCAAGGAGAAGGACATGTATCGGCCGGAGATAAAGCTGGAATATGTGGACGAGTCTGGTAGATCCATGAACTCCAAGGAGGCTTTCCGGCAGCTGTCGCATCGTTTCCACGGAAAAGGCTCTGGCAAGAAGAAAACTGAGAAGCGGATGAAGAAGCTGGAGGAGGAGAATGTTTGTACATCTATATGTTAATCATTAAATCATTTTACTTGCATGGATTGGGTGTTTAATTAAGTTCTCTGTGTATAGTTAAGAAACAAACTGACAGTATTGAGGGGAATGTCATATTTTGGGGGTTCGACGTATACCAAAAATATTTTCCCATATTTTGTCACTTAAGGAAAATTAGAATACGATTTTCCCTCAATACTATCAGTTTTGTTTCTTAACTATACACATAGAACTTAATAAAACACCTGATAGGATTTGAGTAAAATAATGTTACTAGACCTAATGGCAGATAAAAAAAAAGGAGTCCTTAATTTTTAATGCTGTGTAAATTTCCTACAAATTAATACATTTGTCAATGTTTTCTTCGATGTTTTTCAGTTGATGAAAATGATGAGCTCAACCGATACCCCACTGAACACGTTATCATTGTTGAAGGAGAAACAGAAGGCTGAGAAATCGCCATTTGTTATTCTCAGTGGAAACAAAGGATTCTCGGCGTAAGTACTTAAACATTTGTTTATCTTGTACAAAATTCACAATTAATATTGGGTATATTCAAGGTATTTAGGAATAATTTGTGTAGCATTTGGGAAGAATATCAGTCCTTTCAATGTCAACATTTATTGTGAACAGCATTCATCAACTATTAATTGATTATTATTATTCAAAATTGTACAACAAATGTTTTATATTAACTTTCAATGGAATCTGTATTTTGGAGGTCCATACTTTTCCATAATTTCAGTTCATTAGTTTGGGCCATGTTTTACAGAGGAAAAAAGGATGCACATTTCTATGCAATCCTAAACAGCATTGGCGGGCAATATTGTTTCTCCGTCTATTTCTTCTATTAATCAATGGATATGGGTTTTTTCCAGCAACACTACCAACATTGCGAAACCTTGAAGAGTTCTGTGAGGAAATGAGGACAGTTCCGACACTGTGGGCAATATGGCAGTGCTTTATTTGCGTTAAACCAAGCTGGAGGGGAGGTGGGGGTGTCAATGGACCCATTGGATGGAGTTCGAAGGTGGACACAATATCAATGTTATATGGCTTGAAATATAGTCAAGTTTTTGTCAACATTAATGAGTGACCCTTGGCCCTCAATTCTGGATATGCCCGTAATACAAAGGACCTGGTTGGGACTGGGTACTTCGGTGCAACAACTGTGCAGGACGCAGTCATTGGTGTATCTCTGACATCGTCAACATAAAACATCAAGGCAGCTGGTTAATTATCTTATCTTTTCGAGAAGGTTGGTAGTTGGTCAGGAGGCAAAATGAAATGAATTGTTAAAGATGGAAACTGTATTTTACAAACTGTTCTATTCCAGAGGCAATAGGCCTCCCATCATTACTGGAATGTAGGGAGTCTTTCTGTCTGTATGGACAGACAAGGGGAATACAAATTGAAATACAGTGTAATGTTTTTTTCTTTTCTGTAAAATGTGTAGTCTTAGTAGTCTTTTTATATCGTCCTGTATGGGTGAAATATTCCTGCAGCTATATAAAGCATTAAATCACTCAATCTAGCAATAAATTAATGCATGTGACATTGTTGTTTTTTTCTGTAAAATTTGTAAGTCGTACAGTATAATATAGTTAAATGTTGCTTTTTCATTTTGGTAATATAGCAGGCAATGTATATGGTAATGTGGGTTCACAGAATAAAGTGGTCAAGATGGTCTAGGTCAACGACCGCAACTGCCACTATGGCATGTTAATCTGTCAAGTGCATCTCTTAGCTGTACAAAGTCTTATGAAAATATACTGTGTAAATAATTTGTAATAAAAATGCGTCACTGTGTATATTGTGTCGAGTATGTTGTCTTGTGTACCTATAGCAAAAATATTCTCGGCTTCATATTCTTGATTGGAATGCATATTTCACAGAATGATCGTAGCAATGAGGGTTATCACTCTGTATATATGAGGTGGCAGTTGTGATATGCCAGCTCAGCTTCGAATATGCATGTGCATGTCCAATGTGAAAGTACATGTAGTATTGGATAATGCTATAAAATGCTTTTCACAACCACCAGAATAATTTACAGTGGTTGTAACAAACGCGCAATGCAAAATAGGTGATAACCACGCATTATTAGCGCCTCCGACATGCGCACACATATTCTCTGCATATTCGATACTCCGAGCTGGCATATAGTGTTTACTTGATAATGTATGTGTGATTGACACTGAACATTGTGGTTACCCTAATGTGGATTATCTACAGCCAAGAGAACCAAGACCCACAAATAATAATTTGAATTATCCACTTTCCTTAGCAAGATGATGTTACTCAAATGATGCAGCTGCTTGTAATTTTCTGATATTTCTTCATGCCTTTGAATGTTACAGAAAGTTTAATGTAAACAAGTTTAATGTAAACACACAGTACCAATATTATATTGGTATAAACAAATACCCAGAGATTATTGTATTCCATGCAATTGGAACGTCTATACTCCTAATTATGTATTCTGGTATATTTATCATGTTTATTGCAATCAAATAATCTTGTAACACAGATGTTAATATTCCAATTTTAAATACCTTGGAAAATAATATTTGCCCTGAAATTGGGTTTCTGGAAGTAGTCATTTCATGTCAAATAGAATTTGGTAACTAAGCAACATGTATAAAAAAGTGCACATGATGTTGAATGTGTCCAGCATATAACATAGCTTGGAACAAACACTAATATTCAACAATGCATTTTGTATCATGTGTAAGAAAATGAACATATATTTTAATTGTCCTTGACATAAATCTTGGATATAAAACAAATAATCTTTTAACATTTGAAAAGTATTCATTACTAATACAAAACAAATAATCTGGGAAAGTTTTCTGTAATGACTTATGATGCATTTATTGTAAACTATTTAAATGCAATTCTATAACAACAATTCATGAAACTGGTTAAATGCAATAATATATAACTTGATTAAATACAGTTCCGTGCGAGATGAAATTAAAAGCATTATCATACATAATTATCACAATCATTTCCTCCAATAAGATGAAAGGCACATATTGCACCACAGTATGCCTAGTGAAGTATTTAATTCCTTGGCACATATGCACCTAATGGCGGTTTTACATACAATAAATGAAAGAATCTTGAATGCGGATCTAAATCCCAATTATAATCTTTTCCTTCTTTCGAAAACAAAAATAATGCCAATATTTGTAAGAGAAATATCACACTCGACTAGAATTGCCTAAAATGCTTTGCATGTATTGCCACTGGTTAAGAGATGAACTCCAACCATGTTAGTGTTAATGAGGTATATGTGTAGTCAGTTCAAGCTTTACATTTTCCAGCTAACATCTGTCCAATGGTCATAAATGCCATAATGTAGAAGATTTAAGCACAGCCATAGCAGCAGCACGTGTCTTTGTAGTCTGCCATTATTCTGGGTCGTAAGCCAACACTGGGCCCAGCCATTTTTCAATTTCCTTTACATCTGTCTGTTTTCTCTGTGCATAGTTTACGACCTGGAGAAGAAAGGCATTCAGTTACCATGGTGATCAATACTACATATCGCGTAAGTCTGCAACATTATTGTGGGATACTACCCGAGTCGCAGACCGATTTCAAACCGGAAAAGATAATTCCAGATTAACATAGAATGGCCAAAAAAAATTATGGCTCATGATATTTAGTAATTGTCCTTACATCATCATCTCTAGAACTTTCATAATAGACAATTTATTGGTAATAATATGGAGCAGGGTGGGTGGTAGTGCAGTGGTATATCTCCCCCATGCCTACAGTGAAGCATAACCTACCTTGTCCTTGCATTTTAGATAAGTATATCCTAACATATGTCCTACCTTGTCCTACCACCTTACCTACAGAAGTATGTCCTATTTAGTCCTTGCATACAGAGAGGTATTTGTCCTACAATCTTGCCTGCATAGAAGTATATCTTAACTTGTCCTACCACCTTGCCTGCATAGAAGTATGTCCTACCTTGTCCTACCACCTTGCCTACATAGAAGTATGCCATCCCACCTTGCTTGCATAGAAGTATGTCCTACCTTGTCCTACCACCTTGCCTACATAGAAGTATGCCCTCCCACCTTGCTTGCATAGAAGTATGTCCTACTTTGTCCTACCACCTTGCCTGCATAGTTTTGTCCTACCACCTCGCCTGCATAGAAGTATGTCCTACCACCTTGCCTGCATAGAAGTATGCCCTCCCACCATTCTTGCATAGAAGTAGGTCCTACCTTGTCCTACCACCTTGCCTGCATAGTTTTGTCCTACCACCTTGCCTGCATAGTTTTGTCCTACCACCTTACCTAAATAAAAGTATGTCCTACCTGGTCCTTGCACACCTTGCCCACAGAGAAGTATGTTGAGCAGCGGTTGGCAAAGTAGAGTCCGGACACGGAGGCCGCTGGTTCCATGGCGAGGGACTCGGTCAGTTTGATGCCCACAGACTCGGCATCCAGCAGTCGCCACATTGTCAGCTTCTCCGTGTGGTCAGGCTGGCTGGGGTAGCCCGGGGCTGGACGGATGCCCTGCAGAGAACAGGTCATACAAACACACTGTCTAGTATGTGGAGGAACCTATGCTGTGTTCACACTGAAGCAGGTTTGAAACCAATTGTCGGGACACGGTTTACGGAAATCGACTTAAATTTGTTTAGAAGTAGCCATGTCACACTGCATTCCAAAGCAACCTTACACCATTTTAAGAAGCCGTTTTGTAAATAACAATAACCCGCTTTATCATGGTTGCCATGGTAAAATGTCATAAATGCTGATTAAATGGATATACCGATGACAAGCACAACTTGTTGAAACGGTTTTAATAGTTCACTCTGCATGCTTGCCTAAACTGTTTTTGATTGAAATGGTTTCACTTCACTTGCTTGCTAAACCGTTTTCATTACATCAGTATGAAAACAATTTAAAGGGTGGTATGCCTGAACTGTTTAACCATTTTCAAGTCGGTTTAAAGCTCTCGTGTAAACACAGCTATAGATATATACTATCTAGATACTCACTATGCCATTGTGGCTCCATGGCAATTTAAAATTGTTTTAAAATCCTTGTGGAATTATATTTTTCTGATACTAATTAAATTTTGGACATACCTGATATTTTATTTTGTGTAGATCCTGAGTTTCCAGAAGCTCTTCTGAGCAATAGCCCCAGAACTCCTTCCTAACTCTCTCATGCATCTCCTCAGCAAAGGCCTGCAAAGAAAGACGTAAAAAGATTTATGAAAATCAAAATAATTCACGTATCAATGCTGTAATTCTCCAGGACATATCAATTTAACATTCAAGAATGGCCGTGTCATTTTTGAAAGAATTAAAAGTAATATTTAGTGAAGTTCAAATCTTTATGTGTATATAAAATACATTTAATAATTCACGATTATAGATACATTATTATATATAAAGATAGATAACTACGGGCAGGACGAAAAAGGGTACGAACCTCGGCCAGTCTATCCGCCAAAGCCTTGACCATTATAGAGCTGTAGTCATCAAACTTATCCATCAATCTGAAAGTCAACATCAAATCATCTACTAATAAAGGAAACGTCGTGTCCATCATCATCATCATCACATCATCTTTATTATCATCATCATCTTCATCACATCATCTTCATCATCTTCATCATCATCTTCATCATCATCTTCATCATCAGCATCATCTTCAGCGTCATCATCTTCATCATCATCATCATCATCATCACAAATCACCATCATCATGAACATCATTAAATTGGACCAAATGTGCTACATCAAGACAACATCATAAATACTATCCATTCCTGATGAGACTGTTGACTTACTGTTTACACAGGGCTTCCGTCCCGAATCCTGCCGACGTGGCGAAGAGTCCAATGTAGTCTTCCGTCCCCGCAGGAGCGATGAAGTCCGATACACACAGGTATGGATCTATAGCATGGGGTTCCTTCTCTGTCTGTGTGGCAAGAAGAACGTGTTGGACATGGGTTGAAATCGTAATAGCTTTGAGAGATATTAACCCTCTACATGCTGGAGGCAACAGGAGATGCCATAAGGAGCAGTGACTGCCTAATCCAACAGCGAGAGGGTTATTAAAACCTGACTGATCAAAGTCCTCGCAAAATTTAAATAGTAAAGAAACATCTATTTAAATACTGTTGCCAATGACTAAATTAGCCAATGTGTGAATCAAATTTAAGCTTGGGAATTCCACATGGTCAAGAGGATTTTTATCCCAGAACAGAAAGGGTACGGTACACGCATGCAACAAATCCATATTTCATATAACAGAAAGAGAATGGCTAGAAACAAACAAATCCATATTTCATCAAAAACACTCAGAATATTCTAGAGTTTTCATCGAGTCCCTTCTAATATACAGCACAATCTACACTCAAAAAAATAAATTAAGGGCCAGTAGATATAGTGTGGCGAAGCTTTCTACCAATTTTCAGAAATCGGCTTTAGGAATATGGTGCCTTCTTCTTCTAATGCTTCTACAAGTTCTTGAAGAATACCTGGAGCCTGTAGATGTTTGGACATTTTTCATTGTTAAACTAATATACAGCTGAATGTATATGTCAAAAAAAGGCTGCTGGCCCTTAATTAATTTTGTTGAGTATATCTTAGCTATTTCCCTGGGTATCGCTTCACGAAGACGTCATATCTACTATGAGACCATAAACACTCATAGCGATCGCTTATACATGGGGATCGTGCACTTACGAGTGCTATGGTCTTGTATTGGATACGAGAGCTTCGTGAAGCGACATCCTGATTACTCCCCACCTGTTGTCGGAGTCCATACAGTGTCTCTATCTTGTCTCCGTTGTTGTCAAACACCTCGATGTCATCACCGGAGCTGTTGGCGCGGTAGAAGGCGATCACGCCGTTAGCAGTCAGTGACTTGTCTTTAATCAGCGTATTCAGCATGTTCTTCGCATCGTTAAACACCTTCTTGGCTTCTTCACCTGGGAAAAGGTTACGCATGAAATGATAACAGCATTCTTGTTTTATATATCTGGTCAGTAATCAGTAATTTTGGCATATTTATTTTCATGGAGATTTTTTTTGCTCTCAGTTTCAGCTCACCAACATCCTTATCGTCGAATATCTTGGGATAGCCTCTGTTTGGATATTTGCCACGTAGCTGCCACACATCGAAGAATGGCTTCCAGTCAATGTAGGGTACTAGGCGTGTTAAATCATAGTCGTTGAACTTCCTTATGCCAAAGAACGTTGGCTGAACTGTCCAAAGTAGAAAATGTGCAATAAATTAATAAGTGCATATTTGGTAAAAATGCCCCAAAATTAAAGCATTTTCCATAAACTATTTGTTTTAGTGGCATGATTATTTTCTTTCCAAAATTAATGTTCACAATGTTGAAGCCTTTGAAGGACAATGTATTTATTAAAGATGGTTAAGCTGATTGTATATTAAATGATTATACTGACTGGGTTTGATGTCTGTTAACCAGTCAACTTTCATGGCCTTTTCTCGAGCCTTGTCCAACTGCAAGTACTTCCTCTCCTGTCAGATGAGGTCAAGGTAAATGTGAGGTCAAGGTAAATGTGAGGTCAATGTAAAAGTGAGGTCACAGTAAATGTGAGGTCATGGTAAATGTGAGGTCAATGTAAAAGTGAGGTCACTGTAAATGTGAGATCAAGGTAAATGTGAGATCAAGGTAAAAGTGAGATCAAGGCAAATGTGAGGGCAATGTAAAAGTGAGGTCACAGTAAATGTAAGGTCAAGGTAAATTTGAGGTCACAATAAATCATGTGAGGTCATGGTAAATGTATGACCAAATTAAATGCAACATGGTAAATGTGAGCTCACTGTAAATGTGTAGACAAGTTGAATATGAGGTCAAGGTCAATGTGAATTGAAGGTCAATGTTCATGGAATATTGTACTATCCAATTTATATCATCAAATTAAAACTTATGAGTAAAACCAAAAGGAATACATTTTACCTTGAGTGAATCATAATGTTCTACTCTGATTTCTTCATACTCTTCTCCAATATCTTCAACGTAATCATCAAATTCTATTCCATTCAACAACGTTGAACACTGAAAGATGGAAAACGGAAAACAATGATTAATGAGAGTCATACACATAATTATATTCCAAATATATCTGCATGATTCAACCATATATGTCCTGTAATTAACATCTAGCATTGATTGTTTGTTTGTTTTGGTGTAAAGTGCTTTTCAATATAATTTGGATGATATTTCAGATCTGAAACCTGCAACATCCTTAGCACATGATGTTGCAGTAAACCTGTGATCAACAACTTGTATACCAATGGGACAATTCAAACATTTCATTCTACCATACCTTCATTGGAAAGCTAACGTCTACAGATATGGATGTTGGGTCCCCTAAATTCGAATAGCAGACTTAACATTCCACGACTTCTATAGAAGCCTACATCTAACTTCATCACTGAAGGGATACGGGTACATACCACAACCACACTCTTTGATATGTGTACATACCACGACCACACTCTTTGACGCATCCAGAACATGTATAGTTGGGTTGTGGTAGCGTGGAGCAATCTTCACAGCTGTGTGCTGCCTAACAGACAAACCAGTCATCACGGTACATATAAACCAGTCATCATGGTACATATAAACCAGTCATCATGGTACATATAAACCAGTCATCATGGTACATTTAAACCAGTTATCATGGTACAGACAAACCAGTCATCATGGTACATATAAACCAGTCATCATGGTACATATAAACCAGTAATCATGGTACATATAAACCAGTCATCATGGTACAGACAAACCAGTCATCATGGTACATATAAACCAGTCATCATGGTACATATAAACCAGTCATCATGGTACATATAAACCATTCAAACAATTTACACCCAGATAATAGTTATTTACATTTTCTAAAAATGATGAATCAATGATGAGGCCTCATGTACACACATATCCATGTTCATAGTTTTAAAAAAGTGTTATTAATATATTTTGTATAGATGTGGATTATCTGCCCTTACTTGGAAGTAGTGGCTCCTCCAATCAGCAGTGGCAGCTTCATTCCTATTCTCTCCATCTCCTTGGCAACGTGAATCATCTCGTCCAATGACGGAGTAATCAGGCCGGACAACCCAATAATATCTGCCGACCAATCACAATTATCTGACATTTGTTTTCCCAAAATTCATATTAAAAAAGTATTATGGTAAACCATTAATTTATTTTTTAAATTAAAAAATATTATTTTTATTTGTTTCACAAGAGATACTATTTATATATAGGCATATTTTCAGTAGGTTAACCAGACATAATATAAAATATGTTGAAATGAAATTGGCACAAACATTGAACGACATTAATCAGCTAAGAGAAGACACACATTTTGAGTCTGAATAAATCGCTATGTTCATATATCACTTCGAACCTGCTTTTTCCTGAATGGCCGTCTCAAGAATTTTCTCACATGGCGTCATCACTCCAAGGTCAATGACACTGTAAAGGGGAGATAACTTCAACTTGGAGCAGTTGTTATTTCATCTTTAATAAAATATCTTCAAACAATCTTCAACTACTCAATGTGAGAAAAAACATTGACATAAAATGAACGTATTACATTTATTAATCGAAAAGTAAGTACAGGACATTATCAAAAACAAGCACTCACTTGAAATTGTTGCAGCCGAGAACAACTCCGACAATATTCTTTCCAATATCATGGACATCGCCCTTTACAGTCGCCAGAACAATTGTCCCCACATAAGCACTGGCCTGAAAAGTATGTATCGAGATTTACATAACATTGGACTTCATAACTCAGTTGGATTATTATACCAGGGCTGCGTTCAGCTGACAATACATACAATATACTACAATACAATACTTTTTTCTACAAGTAGTAGTTAGCTGAATGGGTTAGTAGGAACATAGCAGGAAATCGGTTTGCGCATGTGTCCAGTCCATTCACTTCATGCTTTGGGTTTTCATACATAACAATACGCGGTCCAAACTTGGATTGAAATGTATGCACAAATATTACTACGGATTGCTGGCTGAACAGCCTGCGTAGTACTACATATCATACGTATTGATATGTATTGTCGGCTGAACGCAGCCCAGGTATTGACATGTACACCTGCGCATTTCCTGTTGATATCCCTCTAATGACACAGTCATTAATATTTTTGCATGACACAATAGTTCAACTGTCAATAATCATGATAATGACTATTAGATTATATAATTCCATGTTCAAAGTTAACCCTATTCACCTTGCATCTGATTAAATATCATTAAGTTATCATCCTGCTGGTGGTAACCACAAATGACATAATTATGTACCAGTGATTGTGAAATGTTCCTTAAGTGAGAAGGCTTATAAAAGTGTAATTGTCATTTTGACAACATGGTATGAAATGATGTCGTATCTCGTGGAGATGTATGCAAAAGTGGTCAGATTTAGCAACATCTACCCGAGTCAAAGCATTTGTTCGACTCACCAATTCCACCACTACGCCAGAATCTCTTATAGCCTCCCTTTCCACTTCCATAAATGGGATAAGGTGAGCTACAGCTTTCTTCATGACTCGTGCAGATTTGATCACCTGTGGCAAGAACATCTTGCCGGCTCCAAATAGATCTCCAACAGTGCTCATACCCTGAAAATGAAATGACATTTTACATCAATTTTATTGATTAAAATCCGATCTTGTTTCCTTCCTTAAATATTTGAGATTCATTTTGAAACGTAGTGATGTCCAAATATCTGAATGTCAGTTTCATATCTCATTTTAATGAGATTGATTGATAGATAAATCTGTGCCTGACTTTTCAAAACAAACTTAAGTACTAAAACATCTGAGTTTCAACAATTTGAATTTATCGATAAAAAAGTTCCAATTATCATCTGAAAAAAACCTCAGGTGAGTTCTGATTTCTCTCTCTCGCCACATCCGGGCCTAGAATCTTTTCCAGTAAACTGTGGATGCATTTAATTGTACATGGCATGGTTTAATTCATGACTGCGGTATATCATTTATGACTGATGTACAGTATACACAAACTCTGATTTCCATAAGTGTAAAATATTGTGTGTAAACAAAGTGTAAAATTAGTGTGAATCATATTGAAAGTGGTGTCGATACCTTCATTAATGGTTTCTCGATAACATTCAGGGTTCGTGGGTATTTCTCCTTGTCGCACCGAGCTTCTTCTACATCTTCAACAATGTACTTGTCTATACCCTAAACCAAATAGAATTTACAACAATGTATACTGGTCAATACTTTGAATCAAATCATGTACGACCTTCCTGACAGATCATGAGCTTGATATATGGTACACATTACACCTATAAATAGCTACAGTAATTCCACAAGACAGATAATAATAATATTAATTTTGATATGGCAGCCATTTTGAAATAAGGCCTCTATTTCTCGAAATTTACGAAGTTTGAGATTTTGCTCAGCTGACATTTCTCCCATTGATGTAGTACTGTAACGAGTTAAAAACTCAAACCCAGCTGAGATTTTACTCAAGTTACAACACCGAGTCAATGGGCGAAAACTCACCTGATCAAAATATCAAACTCAAGTTTGTTTCGTGAAATCAGGTCCAGGTCCTTTGGTTCACTTCCATCTGCCCCCAAGATTACAAAACCGTTTTGATTATGATTTCATGTTCAACTCAAGATTTTAGTCACAAATCCCCAGATAAAAGGTGTAATATTTCATTTCATAATCTTGGGACCTGGGCGTACCAATTGTATTCAGTTAGGATCAATGTGTCAGAATGTTCTAACATTACTTTTATCTCAATGTACACAATTTACTTACTTGGCAGCATCACAGAAAATGTAAAATGAAAAAAAGTAAATAAAAAGGCTGGTAACAGGACCACTCCAGCAATGGATGACCTTGTACTGACCTTCACCAGGGAATACGCGAGTCTGTCCTGCACAGATCCACTTCTCCACTCGTCACTGACCACCACCTTCTTCGCATCCTTCCCCATCGTCTACAACAGCAACTACTTTTTCAAGAACACTGCACTCCAATAGTCATAGAAATAGACATTCTTAAATGTTTTTGTCATGTATGGGTGTAAGATTCCCAATGTGATGGAAAACAATAATCCACTCACTCACTCATAGCAGTTTATGGTCTGAAATGCCTGGTATGTGACAATTATAGCACTGTACAAGAAACATACATCAAACACATTCAACAGCAACAGGTACTAAAACTGGCCCCGGGATTACAAAATGTTTTTCGAGTATGATTTCATGCTGAACTCAAAGTTTTGTTCACAAATCACCAGAGAAAAAAAAGAATTAATATCAAATCATACTCATACATAATATTTTGTACGTTGTAAACCTGAATAAAAAACAGCATCAACTATAGAAACAGACCTATGCATTTATGATCCAAAGTGCAGGCATGGCAACAGACAATTGTGATATTAGCGGGAAAACAAGCCATGGGTCTGTGGGCTGCAAGCCCCAAGCCACGTCCAGTTGTAATAAATCGACTCCTGGATTAATAAATCATCAGATTTCTGCGGATCCGCTGATAATTGCCGTGCCAGAAAGTGAATAGTAAACACACCTCAGTATACGTGAGAAGCTTCTCGGTGCCGTCTGGATCTTTGTTCCACAGTAGGTTTTCACACAGCTCTAGAAGAGGCTTGTCGATGTCGTCGTACAGCGGTAGACATCCTGCATTAACAATACCCATGTCCATACCAGCCTGTAGTAGACACAAACAGACAGGAGTCTTCAGACACGGTGGGGATATGTGGAGCAAATATGTTTATCAAAATTGACAATTATCTAATGTAGTTTTTTTTAACATATATAATACTTTTCCCCCCTTTTGTTAAAAAATTGGGGTTTAGATCCGCTTTCGAGATTCGTTCACTTATATCACGGCTTGTCAGGTTAGGATAGCAGGAAACCTGCAACATCTGTAGCACTGAATGTTTGCAGTAAATCTGCGAGCACCGGCTGGTACTGACAGACCAAGGATGATAACTGCATTGCCACTCTACAGACATGCATCCTATCATGACCGTGTCAGATAGGTAACTTTTGTGCACATTGATGCCGGGCTCATGGGACAAGGGACGGGATTTGAACCTGGATCTTTGGCTCCAAAGTCCAAATGTTCTACCATTGCGCTACCACCCACCCGTGTATATAATAATATGACGTAATGTCTAAAACCAGGAAGTGCTGACCTTGATGGCGTGGTACAGGAACACGCTGTGCATGGCCTCTCTGATGGCCTCCTTGCCGCGAAATGAGAATGAAAAGTTGGACACTCCTCCACTCACACGAGCTCCAGGTAAAGTCTCCTGAAATTGAAGAATACACAGGTTTTACACATCCAGGAACAAGCACTTCCATCCTGCAATTCTGCTCAACCCTTCATCCCAACCTTTCTCCCCAGCATACACAACACCACTCCATCATACCTAGCATACTCAATCTGTCACCCCAGCATACCCAACCCTTCTCCACAGCATACACAACCCTTCACTCCCAGCATACCCAACATCGCTCCATCATATCCAACCCTTCACCACAGCATACCCAACCCTTCTGCACAGCATACACAACCCTTCACCCTCAGCATACCCAACACCGCTCCATCATATCCAACCATTCACCCAAGCATACTCAACCTGTCACCCCAACAAACTCAACCATTCACCACAGCATACCCAACCCTTCACCACAGCATACACAACCCTTCTCCATCATACACAACCCTTCTCCACATCATACACAACCCTTCACCCCCAGCATACCCAACACCGCTCCATCATACACAACCCTTCTCCACATCATACACAACCCTTCACCCCAACATTGTATCCTTGACCCTTGCATCAGACATGGACATGGACATTACACACCTTTATGATCTCGGTGGCTTTGATGAAGTCCACGCCATACATGTTGTGTTCCTCGATGCCGGTGGCAATAGTCAGGATGTTGGGGTCAAAGATGATGTCGTGAGGGTTGAACCCAATTTCATTCACTAGGATCCAGTAGGACCGTGTACAGATAGCTACCTTTTTCTCCCAGTCAGTTGCCTGTATGATGAAGAAAGAGGTGGAGGCGAGACCTTTATTTGAACAGTGCTATGCAAGTCTGACTAATAGATCTACTGTAATTACTCTAATAATTCGACCCCTCTAATAGTTTGAAAACCTAAATGAATTTTCAAATAAATTATTTTCAGACCCTAAAAATATGAACATTACAATGTTTTTTCCAAATCGTAAATTTCTAATTATTCGAATACACATTTTTTTTCTCAACAATTACAAAAATCCTTTATTTATTTACCATTGCATTTACAACCATATTTTGTACTTTAATTTAGTTATATGAACACCAATCATTTTAAATTTAATTATTTTCTCCTGTTTGAATTATTAGTGTAATTACGGTATATTGTATGAACCAATGGTCTTTGGAAATACCTGAAGATTTGATACAGATGATGGCGAGTGAGTGATTATGGATTTTAATGTTGATGCGGGTTATTAGAGTTATTGTTGTGACGACAATAAAGTTGAAATATGTGACATACAACACTCACAGAAGTGCCAGATCGCCATGTATCAGAGATGGATACGACAGTGGTTATGGGCTCGTAGTAGATACAAGAGCTTCTAGAAAAGATGCCCAGGGTAGGTTCTGTTCCACAGACCAATCGTACCACGACAGTTAGTGAGTTATTGTTTTACGTCGTGGCGGGAATCTTTCACCCATACGTGACGATAGTTTTAACTCAAATACCTGTAGCACTAGGGTAGTAATGATAGGTCGAACTATCGATGGATCGCAATTGTGATTGGTCCGATAGCAATATTTCCATCGATAGTACCATAAACTATCGATAGTTACGATGGTGTACTATTTTTAAACGCTAATACCAAAATAGTTGAAAATCCTTGAGCATTTCAACAATATATTAACCCATTTCATCTGTAAAAGTGAGGGTCGATTGCACGCAAAAGGTCATATGATTTTGTCTTACACTTGATTTATTTCGGTCACTGTCATTACAATAATACCAGTTATATGTACATTAGCCATGATTACAGACCTGTAACAAATAATGATGTATGACAGGTAAACTATCCATCTTTAAAAAGACTTATATTTTTTTTAAACTGTCGCAATAGTATTGCAATAGTAGCTATAGAAAGTAGTAACTATAGAAAGTGTTTTCAACTATCATATTAGTATTGCAATGGTAGAATTGGCCTCAATAGTCACCCATAGATAGCACTACAATCATTCCGTGGAATGTGACCCAGGCTTTATTAGATAACGATGTTTGTAAATTCACTGGTGTCGATCAGCTCACCTGTATCAAATAATGTAACTCTAAGGTAACCATACCTTCATCCTCTGCCGCAGAGCACACTGCTAAGTTGGAGTTACTGCCCCTGTTTCACAGAACAATCGTATCACTAAGAGAATCGGAACTCCTATACGCAAACATAGAGTAATGACTCTTGTAGCATTACGATCATTCTGAGGAATGGGGGCCTGCCAACACCTATGTACACAAGAGAGCCAATGTATATAGCTTTAACCCTCTCCCTTCTGGATTAGGCACAGGCACTGCTCTTTAGCGTGGAGAGGGTTAATCAAAACTCATTGAAACCCAAATATTTTCCAACCTGTCCATGTTCATCAAAAGCCATAACGACTACAGCTGCTCCATATTGCTTGATTTTTCTAGCTTTCAGTTTGAAATCCTCCACACCTTCCTTCAAACTGATGCTGTTAACGATACACTTTCCCTGTGTGCACATCAACCCAGCTTCAATGACAGCAAACTTGGAGGAATCGATGCACAAGGGGACCTGAAAAGCACACAGAAGTAGAAGCATGCCAGTGTCAGATTTATGTGTTGTTGCAAGTAGTTTTTAGGAAAACATCTTTTAGCGAAGATGAAATGATAGCAGCACGTTAATGATTACTGTCAACCATCGCCTTGTTAACTGTGCTGTCTGGAAACATATAATATAATGAATCTCGACTATATTTAATAAGAATTAAAAAAATATTATCATACTTGAACAGTGTATCTTTTTATTTTCTATCATCTTTAAATCCTAATTTGGTCTAATGATGCATTCTCAAAATATTTGAATTTATGTGAAAAAGCTGTTGCCAGTCTTACTATCAAGGGTAATTTATTTAACCGACAAAATAATTAGGAGATATACAGTTCCTATTGCAATATTTTACATTTAACACCTCTGGCTGATGCCGTCAGTGTTAAATGAAATTCCCACCTTGTTAACAAAGATAACATTGCAGGAAATTTGCAATAGGAACCGTTTATCAAAATTGTACCATAATCAATTATTTGGTCAATTTTTAGGTGAACTCTTTTGTCAGATGTATTTTAGTTACAACACAGCATTGTACAACAGCGAACTAAACTGGTTCCAAATCACTGCGATGAATTTGTGTTTCCTTAGTTTGCCATCCATTAGAGACTGATTGTTCTTTAATAGGCACCCAGCCATAGCCCATTATAGAGCTTCGTAGAGCTACGTGAATGCAGGCTTCCAAATGGAACCTAAATTGCACACCATTTTCTTCATATTGTTAGAACACTTCATTAAAACTATCATCAAGTTCTCACAGGGTTTCATACTAAAATTGAGATATTCATCAAACTAACATGTGTCCTAGCCATTTTGAATTATTTGTATAATAATTACAGTGTTATTGCGATTGGACCATTTTTTTCAACCTTTTCGACCAATCAAATTCAAGGAAATTAAAATATTATGGCACAATTTATATTTAAATAATCTTTACTATAATCATTAAGATTCCATAGTGTTGATAAAGGTTATCTCCCCATATATTTCTACTTAAACAATTAATGTTCCTTAAACATTTTGGGAAAACCGTGATGAAAGTTGTACAATGTACGTTAAAGGCAAAATGAAGCATATCAACACTACAGCTTACATTTGTCTCACATAGAAACAGAAATATATCGATCACAAAATCTGGTCATGATCTCCATAAAATTGGAAGAGTTATGTCCCTTGATGCATGAAATTACAGGTTTGAAAATCAACATTATATCTGACCCAAAAGTACTTAATACAATAACTTGTCATTGACAACTAAAATCTGATGCAGAAGCATGTAATTTATAGAACAAATAGAAAATCAGTTAATGATAAAATGAGAACTCACCTTCGCGATGTCTGGTTCCGACGAGACGAGGTTGACAAATTTGGTCATGGCTGCCACCCCGTCCAGCATGCCTTCATCCATGTTGATGTCCAGAATCTGAGCTCCATTCTCCACTTGAGTCTTGGCCACGCTCAGAGCTTCCTACAACAGATACCGGTAGGATGCATACAGAATATAGCAGCCATTATTCAATCTAATTAAAATCAGATCTCAATTCGCTCATTAAAGATTTTAACATTTTGCTAGTCAAATATCTGAGAGTCAGTTTCAGATCAGAGATTGACCATTACTTTAATTTAGTCCCACAATGAATTTTCTAAAAGCTCTTAATGGTAGAAAGTCTTTGTCATGCAAATGTTACTATGCAATGGTACTTTGGTCAACTGAAAAAATGCATAATACCAATCCCAATACATTAAATCATAATCTGACACTCAGATATTTGTACATCTGCTATGTTGAGCAATAGACGAGATCTGATGTTAATCAGATTGCACAGAAATCATAAACATTACTAATAACAAAATATAATTATTCCATGTTGAATAGATTGTTAATTACAACCCTTCTGCACAAGCTATTTTAAATATTTCATGCACATATTATACTTACCTCATAATTCCCATTCTTGATGAGGCGACAAAATTTGCGTGACCCAGCAACATTGCATCTCTCCCCAATGTTGATAAAGTTTGTGTATGGACCTATACGAGTCGGCTCGAGACCTGAAATCATGAAAATGACATAAATCAGACTTAACCAGTAATTGCAGGCCTCCAACTTACAAAATTTTCCAATGAGCCATTTGGATCCTGCAGATCCAGAAACATTTAAAATAAGTGGATTACTGGTCGCCAAATGCAAATTTAGGTTGCCATGGCTCCCAAATTAGTCGCTAAATTGAGATTGCATGTAAATGCACGATTTTTTTTATTATTGTGCAATCTCATCCAACAGTGTCCAAAGGAATAACAATAAAGATTAACAAATTATCCTTTTAAATTGACAACTACAAATAGAAAGATTTAGTCAGAAAAGGCAGGAAATAACATTTAGCTAAGTACAGACCAGAGTCGTAGCGGAAGGTATGTAGTGAGCTGACATAGTGAGCTGACATAGTGAGCTGACCTGCCCCCAAGTGTCTCTGTGGATTCATCTGCGTACCTGTGTATAGGCAGCTATGCCCCTGCAGATTGCAAATACAATGACAATTAGAGTAGAATAATCTCGTACCCGAGAGAAGCATGTAGTCTTCATGAAGAGAGGTAGGTGGAACTCTGGGCTTGTACTTCTTCACAGCTTCAGCTATAGCCCTGATGTGACTTGGAGTAGTGCCACAACATCCACCAACTATGTTTACCATTCCATCTCTTGCAAACTCCTGAAAGTTTAAAGGTGTACGCACAAGAATAAATATAATAACAATAAATAATTATACAGTATTTTTTTTTAAAGCTTGTATATGACATTCACCTGACGATGTAGAAGAATATATTTTTATTTCATCCAAACAATAATGTATGCTTCATCTGAAATGTGATGGCTAACAGTTATTGGACTGCCTATCACAAGATAGAATGCATACATACGTGGTCAATGGAAGCTTACCGCGAGCAAACCTGCAGTAATTTCTGGAGTTTCGTCATAGTCTCCAAATGTATTTGGCAGACCTGAAATTAGCATTTCAGGTACTCCATGAACATTTCCAGAAAGGAGAAAGCTGAATGTCAATATATCACCAATGAATAATGGATAAACTAAATAAGACAAGTATTTACATTAGAAATACTGCAATCAAAATTTTGTCACAAACATTATCGCCTTTAACATTTTCCATGTTAAAAAACCCCAATGTACAACAGCATTATCATACAATTTAGGATACTTTCATTTGAATATTTCACAATGCAATTTGCATGATTTGTCGGACAATTCATGAACGTTCAGACCCAAAATATCTTAAGTCAAAGCTCAATAAATACATAGACTGAAATATATTGCAAAAAGTAGTTATCAGGAAAATGGTATTAAAGATATACAAGCAGAGAGGCTCCGTAGACAGCCACTGCATACCTGCATTAGGATAACAGAGGACAAATGATTTCGTATTGTCACTGACAGTCTCGATAAATGGCCGCAATTCTGCAGCGCCGAGGGCACAGTTCAAACCGAGGCTAGAAAGAAAGAAAGAAGGGGATAACCATGACCTTTATTCCATTATTTTAAAATAACAGTGAATATGAATACATAAATGTTAACCCTCTCCCTGCAAGATTCAGCACAGGCTCTTAAGGGCATCTATTGTTGTCTCTAGCATGGAGAGAGTTAACTAACAGGACATGGACATACTGACCACATGGGGTTGGCGTGCGATACACTGATAATAAATGCTTCCGTTGTTTGTCCCGACAGTGTACGCCCACTTTTGTCCACGATAGTTCCAGACACCTGCCAGAATATATAGGAATTATATACACTAATTATTTTCTACACTAGGATTACCATTGATAGAAATTAGTAAATTGAGGGGTTTTTCTGCATGTGTTCAAAACTGCAAGCGGGCTTATTAATTGTAAAGTTTCAATGCTCTATGTTCTGCACAAATGAGTTTCCAGATGTATGAAATTACAGACATCTATATCCTATACTCACAAATATTGGGCATCTCTGGTATCCACTCTCAAACACTTCTTCTATAGCAAATAGGGCTGCCTAGAAAAATAAAAACAGTTAAAATGTTAAACAGTTTGCAATATATATCGTGTCAAAAATAATATTAAGAGATTGATACATAGATAGATATAGATTATTGACAGTTCATTCAAAATTCAAAATCAAACCATCAATTTCAATAATAAATACATACCTTTGCATTGGCGGTATCGAAAATGGTCTCGACCAACAATATATCTACACCACCATCTAATAGCCCATGGGCTTGTTCTTTGTACGCTTCAACTAATTCCAGAAATGCTGAAATCACATAATGCACATAAATCATAAAAGCAATCTATATTAATAAAATAAGATTGTACATGTTGAATATACAAAAATGATCACAGACCAAATTATATTATTATTATTATAATTATTATAAAAATGTGTTAAATTGACCATTTACTGTTAAATTAGCTAACTTAATTAGCAGTGAATATGTCCTTCCCATAATTGTCCTTTCCGTAACAAATAACCTGGTTACAGTAAAGGGATTTCTTTATCCTAAAGTGATCATTGTATAGTCAACTCCCCAAATTTTGGTTACACTTTCTATAAAGATTTATCATACAACTTTTACATGAAAATTGAAATTCACTGATAAATTATGTCTCTGTACTTACTAGTGTTTCTATACTCGGGCTGGTCTACGGACGGAGATATAGACAGTGTTCTGTTGGTTGGACCCATTCCTCCTATCACAAATCTCTCAATTCCTGAAGGAGACACAATTTCACTTGATACAAATTCCATTAATATACCAGGATTGTTGAATTATTAGCTAAATATTATAGGATGCACTGTCTGTAGAGTGGCAATGCCATTATCATCCTTGGTCTTGTCAGTACCAGCTGTTTCAGTTATGAATAACTGTTGTTTTCTACAAAGATAATGCGGGCGGGTGGTAGCGCAGTGGTAGAATGTTGGACTTCGGAGCCATAGGCTCCAGGTTCAAATCTTGCCCTGTCGGCCTGGCATCAATGTTCGCGAAAGTTACCTTTCTGACGCGATATTGATTGGATGCGATGTCTGTAGAGTGACAATGCAGTCATCATCCTTGGTCTTGTCAGTACCAGCCGATGTTCGCAGGTTTACTGCAACATTCAGCGCTACGGACATTGCGGGTTTCCTCCTGCCCTAAACTGACAAGCCGTGATGTAAGTGAAAGAATCTTGAAAGCGGCTCTAAACCACAACTAAAAAAGAAATAATGGTAGAATATTGATAAAATCATACCAGTCTCATCAGTCACGTCACTACAAGCTCTTCGTGCAACTTTTGAAGATTCAAAATTCATTCTGTATACCTGGATACAAACATAAAACACTCAACAAAATTAATTAAGGGCCAGTAGCCTTTTTGAACGGATAAATTTAGCTTTATATTATTTTAACAATGAAGAATGTGCAACATATACAGGATCCAGATACTCTTCAAGAATGTTCAGACACATTGGAAGAAGAATGGCACCAGATTCCTCAAGCAGAGTTCCAAATTTTGGTGGAAAAATTCCCCCTAAATGATCTGATGGTCCTTAATTTATTTTGTTGAGTATATATCAAATAAATGCAACAACATATCTAGATGATAGGGAGGGAGAGGGTTAAAAGGGTATAATACTGGAAGAAAGTGTCATTTATATTACTGGAAAAAGTGTTGCAGTGTTTAACATGTTTAATACTTTTAATATTATTCTGACATTGTTTTGAAAGATTAGTGCTATTTCCCTACCAAATGTTCCATGCCATAGTCTGCCTGGGCTATTCGGGTTCCACTGAATGTGTTTGTCTCCACAAAGTCTGCACCAGCCTCTAGGTAATCCTGAAACAGTTCTGCATGTAGATCAATGTGGAACAAGTCTACAGGAAACTAGCATCTAAAGTAGTCATGATATGTGTAGGACATTATATATATAATTAAAATTTAAAAGATTTTTTTATTCATTAATTTACTTATTAATCAACAAATTATAATATACATGTTGCAAATTCTGCTAAATCTATTCATTAAAGGTTAAAATATGATCAGGCCCCGAGATTATGAAACTTGTTTGAGTACAAAGTCATGCTCAAATCAAAGTTTTGTTCACAAATATCCATATCAAATTTGAGCTTGAGCGTGAAATTATACTCTAAAAGTTTTCTCATCTCAGGGACAGATATATTTCATTTTATGAATTTATGAATTTATAATTTATGAATTTGATATATTTTCTTACATAACTAATTTGATGGATTGTTCCTTACTTTATGAATTTGATAGATTGTATCTGGTTTGGTGAGAGACAGGAGATCGTTGTTTCCCTTCAGAGATTTGCTGTGGTCTCGGAACTCCTCACCTCGGAAATCTTCCTCCGAGAAATATTTCTGTTGAATCATGGTGCCCATGCCCCCGTCTAACACCAGAATACGTTCCTGCATCAGTCGTGCAATCTTCTCACCCACAACTGAAAACATAGTGAGTACTGTACAGCTACAGTATAGTGTTTAAATGAATTGATTTTCTAATTATATAAATGCTAGCTAGGCCAGTAGGTCTAGGATACTATATAATATATTAATTTGTATATGCTATATGTATGATTAAGTTTTATGTGAGAAACAATTTCATCATGTACTATATAGATCTAGTCATGCTATAGTCTAAATACTGATACCACCCCCTATAAACTTGCTTTTGACAAATATTAATATAGACTGTAATCATGATACAGTTATCATTAAATAGGTAAATTTAATAAAAATCTACAATATATTAACATTAAATATTTGAAATCTTTCAAATTGCAAGTAAATATTCTACTTTTTTATTTTTGCCATCCAAATATTTTCTGTGTCATGTATCAATTTAGTTATGCTGGGGTGTAGATGATTTATTGATGGGTTTATTTCTATGGACTGAAAGTATAGAATGTTGTACTTAAATAAAGTATTTTATTAAATAAACCCAGACATTGTAGGTAAATTTATTGATTTATTTACACTTGTTCCTGTCTTATCAATGTGACATATTTTTCTCAAACCTTTTACAAGTGCTTGTATTAGTGTTTTTTATAGGTCAAAGAAGCTGCCCATCAATCATTACGCCTTTGCATAGAAATAAACCCATCATTGGCAGCCTTTTCCCACTAATTTATCAACGTAAAGCGTAAAATAGGATTACCAGTGTCTGCTGTGGGGTGTGATCGCGAATCACTCTCTGATAACATGGTGTGTAATGTCCCAGTGACCTAGCTTCTATCATACATTCATACTCTGTTTGCCATGTTAGTACCAGAGTCGAGGACCCAAATAACCTGAAAACGAGAAATGTTCCTTATATACGCTCGATATATACTACTTGCTGCGAGACATATAATATACTAAACATATTTCAACCGACTTAATACGGCCATCATCATCATCATCATCTTCATCATCATCATCATCATCATCATCATCATCATTATTATTATTATTATTATTATTGTTGTTGTCATTGTCATTATTATTACTATTATTATTATCATCATAATTAGCATTAATATTATGATAATTTACATTACTTAGCTTTGTTTTATACTTCTTTTCCGCCGCACAAATTCAGCCATGAAAACTAGTTACCAGTAAAAGTAATACCACAAATAAATGCTTGCTTCGTTTGTCTGGCCAACTATCAATGGTGCAATGTTTCAACAGACGTGCAACCAGCATCCCCCACATTCTTTAGTTGCCGTCCTGTTAACACTTCAGTCAAATGGAGTTGCAGCATTACATAGAAACAGGGACCTACAACACGGGCGTCAGTTCACACAAGTTTACAGGAATATAGTTTTATTAAGAGAGCACATAAACAATATTTAAAAAAAAAGGAGTAACATCTACAATAAGTATGACTTGACAAATAAACAAAGCAATGCATAGTAAAACTAGACAAAACACTGGCGTAGAAACACAACCCTGAAATGAAAGGAAGTAGGCTGTACGCCAGGCCCGCGTTTCACAGCGGCCTTCTAACTATTTAGGAGCTCCTAAACCAGTCCTAAGAGTTGTTACCTCGTAACAAGTGTTTCATGACGATGTCACAAGTCTTATCCCTTCTTAAATCTGCATCTAACTTAGGAGGTGATAAACTCGGTCATAAAGTTAGGAGCTAACTTTAGGATGTCGTTGTGAAACGGGGCCCAGGTAATCAAATAACTATGGCCTTTTAATTAAGCGGCTCTGCTCTTGTGCAGCAAACTATTTAATACACATAATTCCAATTAAGGTGCTACAAACTGCAATTTCCCCCTTTAGATCTTCTTTTTTCTGATTGGTCGAAATTGATGTTAATTTGAGCATGATGAGGATATTTTTAAGATGGCGCTTTATAATGATATTGAAACGATGATGTACTAGTATCCACTATATCATCATTTATGCTGTACTATTTTTCTACATTAGGAAATTTCCGTCAGGAATTATATTATCGGAAATCCATGTCAATGCTGAGACATTACAAGCCTGCGGTTGAAATGTTTGGGGAGCCTATTGTATCTAGGAAGCTGGACCTGGGTGACACTGACAACAATCGTGTTGACGGACTGAACGCCAGAGTAGGTGTATATGTCGCCACTTAATGGTATTAGTGTATAACATACAGAACATTGTTACTCAATGTCGGTGATCCTGCTACATAAAATATTGCCAGTTTCTTATTTCTTCGCTGCTTAAAGCAACTCTCACGGATATTTTGCCATTCGTGAATTTATCACATAACATAGGAGTTTGGGAATGCAATAAATCCATACTATAAATATAAATATTTTCACTAGTGCAATAACACAAGTAAAAAAAAATACTACACTTTAAGTTATACATCTGTGTGTAAATCTGTCTTATTACACACGTATTAATTTCTGGACTTTATGAAGCATCATATATAGATGCTGTAATAAATTGTGATAATTTAGAATGTTTTCTTTAAGTATGGCTATGTTGACTAAAAACAAGAACCCACAAGGTACGAGAGATTACAGATTATCTTTCCCTCATGAAATTAATGTAATAAGTCACTTGCTAAAGCTCTTGACTTGCAGCATTAATTTCACGAAGGAAAGAATATCTGTAATCTCTTGTACCTCGTGGGTTATTGCTTATCTGGTATATAATTCTTATAGTAAGAAGCGTTCAAGTGGTTAATTTACCATCCATTAATAAATATAGTTTTATGGAAAGCAGTGACTTTTCGATGTCTTTCTTTCGTCCATGAGAGAGTTGCTTTAACATGTTTAATGATATTAGTGTAGAACTGTAGTATATAGTGTTTCTGTTTGTAGTTGCTTTACTGCTTTATATATATTAAAGGGCCAATATTAACTTTTCATATTCATCATTACAATATTGTCATATTTTATACCTATTTCTAATTCTGGTAGGTTTAGAGAAGTATATACTGCCTCAACATGTGGGTCCAACTATTTGGTTGCTGGTGGAGGTTTCCCTATCACAGATCATGCATAAGTTAGGTCGTCAAGAAAACATAACATTGACAGTCTTGGTAAATTTGAAAGGTTGGGGAAGACTTATCAAGAAAAAGTAGCAAATTTTGTTGTTAAATTGTCTTTGGCAGAATGTATTTATTAAGAATACATGTTTAACACTTGACATGGTCAAAACATTTTGAATAAATCTTGGCATAGCTTATCAAATATTCTCTTTGAGTGTATTAAGTATAAAACAATAAAGATGATTTATTTTTTTTACGCATAGCTCCAAATACCTGTGAGAGGACCAAAGGACAAAGGTCACCTATTTGTTCTTGCCAGCAGGACATCAGCTCAAGACAGGTTAGAAATATTTTGCAAACAATTGTTTGATCAGTTATTATAGTATTGACCACCGATTTAAAAATTACTTTAAATGGAGGATATAAACAGTGATGAAAATAAAGTTGTGTGACATGCCAGTGATTAACCTTCAATGAAATTCAATTTAGCTAGCATTTTATACCTTTCTAGGAAGTCGTGGGAATTGGAATATATAATACTGCAATGTCCCATTTTATTATTTATCCCTGACATATGTAGGGTGGGTGGTAGCACAGTGGTAGAACGTTTGTACTTCGGAGCCAAATATCCCGATTTCAAATTACCTTTCTGGCGCAATATTGATGTCTGTAGAGTGGCAATGCAGATATCCTTGGTCTGTCAGTACCAGCCCAGCCGGTGCTCACAGGTTTGCTGCAACATTCAGCGCTATGGATGTTTTGGGTTTCCTCCTGCCCTAAAACTGACAAGTCATGATATAAGTGAAAGAAAGCGACTCTTAGCTCCAATTAAAAAAAAAAAAAATTCGAAATATAGTGCACTTTGAACATATCTAAAGGTATTTTGTCACAGATGTTTATGTTGTGTTTTTCTCTCTCACTTCAGTTGGGATATTGATCAGCTTGAACTTGAGGTCAAGAGTACCGGAAAGAGATGGACATTTTATAAGAAACCAAGTGAAAATGAATGATGAAAAAAAAGTGAAAGAATTTTGAAAATCCCAATTTAAAAAAAAAAAAAAGTATGAAAATGACAACAATTTCCCATCTTAATGCATTCTCTAGATCACCTTTCAGAATTATATTCTAGTATTTGATCAGGAAAGAAATTGAGTTTATATTATGATTGTATATGAAAATAGTGCTATAATTGATATTACCGTATATATTTTTTACTTTTGTGTACATCATCATAGCTAAGATGTCAATGTTGGAACTTCATATTTTAAATGTCCAATTTTATAGTGATAAACTTATAATATATATGCCAGCCCGTGCATCTATCATTGTAACTGTACAGTCTTTTACAAAATATCCCAAGTTGTCCTGGTAACTTAGTGGCATATAAATGACTGGCAAAACAATGGCTTTAATTTGACAGGCTGGCTCTAAACCATGCGCATCCAACAGTGTGTACAGTGTGTGCCAGTAGTTGACTGTAATGTTTTGTTAGCATACTTACTATTTAGTTGAATGAATCCTTGAGTGATGGAAGGTGGGAGGATCGGTAAATATAAATAAATGACGTGCTATTATTTGATTAAAAGTCTCCCCATGCATGCATGACTTCAATATTCTATTTGTTTAATGCCTATTGTGACGCCATTGTATTGATTGTTAGCTGTTAACTAGACACATACAAAGGTATCAATGGCAAATTATTTATGGAGATTAAAAATATATATATACCGCTATATATGTTTTGATTGATTCCATCTATCTGGTGACAGGTATATATATAGCCATGTGGATTAAATAAAATGGGAATGTTTATTACTTTGAAACAAATATGTTCCCAGTAAAATCTAGCAAGGAATATTCAAATCTATGTGTACTACAGATTGACATTCTTAAAGAGACAGCCGTGATTATAAGTGAAAGAATCTTGAAAGTGGCTCTAAACACTTCTCTTTTTTTTTACAGAGGCAAGATCATACTTGCATTTGGAATAGTAGTCACTATCAGGGTTATTACATATTCTGAAAGAACAATCTTTCCCTGACATGTGAGATATTTTTCTGATTTTTTAGTCATTGAGAAATATATTTATTTCCTACCCAAAGACACCTACCCCCCAAAAGGGTGGCCACGCCGGAATTGTGACATCACAGGTTTCTGGGTACAAAGATCCCCGTCAGAAACCAAGATCTGCATTCACATTGGTAGTGAGAGGGTGGGTGGTAGCGCAGTGGTAGAACAGTTGAATTTCTGAGCCAAGGTTCCAGGTTCAAATCCCGCCCCGGTTGGCCCGGCATCAATGTTCGCGAAAGTTACCTTTCTGACGCGATATTGATAGGATGCGATGTCTGTAGAGTGGCAATGCAGTTATCAACCTTTCTGGTGCAATCATGATAGGATATGCTGTCTGTACTGTGGCAATGCAGTTTTCATCCATGGTGCTCACAGGTTTACTGCAACATTCATACAATGTCTGTAGAGTGGCAATGCAGTTATCATCCTTGGTCTTGTCAGTACCAGCCGGTGCTCACAGGTTTACTAGCGCTGAATGTTGCAGGTTCCCACAGCGACATTAAACTCCATAATCACTCGCTGATGTTGCAGGTTTCCTCCTGCCCTACACTGACAAGTCATGATATAAGTTAAAGAATCTTAAAGGCGACTTAAAACCCCAATTCAAAACAAACAAACAAAAGTACCATTTTACTGGCATCAATGTCTGGTATCATTGAAAGGTACCATTTTCTGGAGTCAGTGTCTGGTATCATTGCAGGGTACCAGTGTCTGGTGTTGTCTGGTACCATTTTACTGGCATCAACGTCTGGTATCTTGAAAGTTACCTTTCTGGTGCAATCATGATAGGATGTGCTGTCTGTATTGTGGCAATGCAGTTTTCATCCATGGTGCTCACAGGTTTACTGCAACATTCAGCGCTACAGATGTTGCCACAAATCTGACAAGCCATGATATGTGAACGAATCTTGAAAGCAGATCGAAAAGATTAACAGATTACTATTCTGTGGAAATTAGCGTACAGGATGTATAATTACAGAATAATACCTCAATGAATATATTCTTATGAAGACCTCATTAATGAATAACAAAAAGATCTCAATACCAGTTCAATCCATAGATCTCAGAATGCTCAGAATGATCTTAGAGTAGCACGGTTCATACCTTGCACCGATTACACCATTATCATTGAAGTTCGTCCAGAATCCTACAAAACTCCCCGAGGAGACATTTTCACCATCTTGAAGGTGCTGAAGGGATTTGCTATTGTCTTCTATTAATCCGCTAAATTCTCCTAATGAAGTTTTCATAATCAACTCTTCTTCCTTTATTTTTGACAGCCAATCTGGGTAAATGTTTGGTAATGAAATTTGTTTCACGTAATTGCCACGGGGAGACAAATGAGATTGCCTGTGACAGATAGGGTATGAACTCGTTGATCTGCAAGACTTCATAACTTGGATGAAGTCCTGGTTGTGTGATTTGAATAGATAGAGAATGCTCAAGAAACATAAGGACACAAATGAGACAGAATACTAAAGAAGCATAAGGACACAATTGAGACGTATTATTTTAGAACTGCATAAAATGTTGCTGCAATGAAACTTGTTAAGTATTTTATGAGACTGTGGAGCTTATTTTGTACTGTTTCTTAGTTAAAGGGGTATAACAGCACAATTTGTAGTGAATTTTACTCCAAACAGAAATTGATTGCCACTGTGTCAATGAGAATTTGTCAATGAGAATAGCTCAGAATTCAAGATTCACCTTTTAAAGGTGCAATTCAACTTGTGTATCAATAGACATTGTACATTGTCACTTGTTCTCTGGTCACTTATCATTTCTACTATAATAATAATAATAATAATAACAATAACAACAATAATAATAATAATAATAATTATTATTATTATTATTATAATAACAACAACAACAACAACAATAATAACAATAATAATAATAATAATAATAATTTTAAAAAATAAAATAATGTACAGATTTTATGTTGTGTCAAATCCCCGCTGGAAGGTTGTGCTCATAGCGCTACATTATAACTGTTGTACTTTCTCTTTGTTCTTTCTTTTTGCAATGGGATCAATCCCATCTTTATTAGTGGAATAAGATCTTGAACAAGTGGCTGTAAACTGCTAATTAAAAAACACAATTTTGCTTACCACATGCCAACCACGCTAATCCAATACGACACCAAAGCGTTTAATCGTCTATGTGTAAACTGAGACTGATTAGACGGTGGTCTTCATCTGATAGATTCAGCGTGGCCATAGCTGACCGAGACATGATATATAGTCCCCTGACCAAGATCAATACTATATACAAGATGGTGTCTCTGGACATTGGAATACTAACCTTTGACCCAGAGCAGCACAACACTGACCAGTGGATAAGTCGACCACATTTCTGAAAGTTTATACGAACATTTTCTTGCTGTAGATCTGTTGCAGTATACATAAGTTGTTTTGGAGTTGAATGCTTCTCAATAGCAGTCATTTTTATACATTATACTTTTATTTTTCATATTTACCAGTAAGTAGTGAAATTGGCTTGAAGTTTGTGTCTGCCATTGCCTGTCGGTCTTTGTTCATGGTCAATGATGGGTTATACAACTTTTTCTGCCGCCATCTATTATTATAATTTTCAAAATACTTGTGCTCTGTTGACGGCATATAATAAAAACAATCATTTTTATTTTCAAAAGTGGACAAAAATCAATTTGGCAGATCCGTAAACCAGGGAATCAAATCACTATGGCCTTAGGTTGAAATTGTTGATGACCAAGTGAGCTACAACTGCATAGTTACCTGATTTTCTTTCGTCAAGGTGTCAATACAAAAACATCACGTTTTCATAAGCTTTTAGAAAATTACGTCCAGTATTGCAATCATGAAAACAGCTTTTACAGATTTACCAAAATCGAAACACCATCTGATACCATAGAAACACAAATTGATACCAGATGTTTATCTTCAGATTTTTAATGGAAATAGTTCCATTTCAATCACTTTTTAGCATTCTCACTCCCCGCCAATTTCAGTAAAGCTCTGGCCAGAGATTTATGCCAATCAATGAGGATTTGCATCCCTGTCAACATCAGCCGTGATGACTTATCATAGGCACTGTGACATATGGAAATATTGGGTGAGATATAGTCTCATAGCCTTATAAGAGATATAGTCTCATAGCCTTATAAGAGCCCTTTCCTTGATGAGTATGCTCAAACTCTGAAGAAAGATGACTGGATGCAGGTTCCTACCACTGCATTCCATTCAGGGAGTGTGGCCTACAATTAAAAGAGTTTCAGTTTCAGCGTTGACATTAAGTACCGCAATAGTTCGCGGGATGATTTCATAGATAAAATTGCTCTCTTTAGTGTAAATATTTGTTTTAAGGATAGCAGTTTGAACAAGTTGACGTTTGAACAAGGGGGAGAGAGATTGGTGAAGATATTTACAAACTGCAGTGTGTTTTCTTGTTAAGTGCCTGATGGAAGCCTGTATTCATCTGGAAGAAAGGTCAGCTTCATTTTAACTGACAGCAATCCAGATTCATTGTTCTGCTGGATTGTAATTTGTGCTGTCACTTCATCTTCATCTTGTCATGGATTTATGAGACCATGCAGATCCCTGTCAATCATCATAGGAAAGAAATCCATGTTGCCATGGCAACACACATTCTTGTTTTAACAGTGTCAAAATTGGTGGAAGTAACAACGAGGATATTGAGTTAGATTTTGATATTTTTGGTATCAGTTTAAAAGACGTAGGTTTTGTATATTTTAATAACAGCCTACACTCCTGTACTGAGGCAGCTGATATAATGCCAACCTTATCTGTAGTGTATTCTATTGCTATGCTTTAAAACGTTGAAGTGACGCAACTTTATTGAATTTAACATGCCCTTCAGCAGACATTCATAAGACATACGTAGGGTTTACATCAGGTAGCTAGTATGTATGGTGAATAAATGGCAATAAAACATTATTTACAATCTAAATTATGTTGAAATGTTTGTTTCTATGCATTAGATTCCTTTTTGCTGATTATAGTTAATGTACCAGGAGCAGGTCTCGACAGGCTCAGATAGTGACTGATGCTGAGCGTGTTGATGACAAGAGATCATGCTCCGAGGGTATTAACTGTTTTAAATCATGGCTTAAACTTAAGTTTTTTAATGCTAGTTTTATGACAGGAATTGTTACAAATGTGTGGAACTATATTGTAAATGTACACAATCTGAAATATAAAAGGCATGTTCATATTGGAAAGCTAGATATCGCTTGAACACTGATGCAGTAGACTGCACGTTTTTTCCGTGCATGTGTGAATATTAACACTTGCATTCTCAGGTGTTGTCCGTGTGCATCTCGTCTTGGCACCAGCATTCAGAAAAAATTACACAAGTCATCACAAAGTTCAATAGGGGGTGGCTTATGCCTCAGGAACTGTTAAGGAGAATATACTATTATCGAGAAACATGATGCATTGTTTCTTTAATTGCAAGTGAAAACAATATCCATACGAATCTGTCATGTATATTCTGTATATTATACTTAGATAGATGAGCCCTGCATATGTGTTAGAAAGTGGCACATTCAGTAAATAGTATAGCCTCCCAGGCTGCATGTGTAGGTATGTTACCTCAAAATATGCTGTACCAGTTATCACTTTAATCAACTATTAGGACAGGTAATGTTGAAATACACAACGAAGCATTTAAGTTTCCAATTGAAAATAATCATTCCAATTGTTCAGTGCAAAAACATCCATGATTTATCGATAGCCTTGTTAGCACAGTCGGTCGTGTACATGGATTAATTCTATGTACGTGATTCTGTGGTCGTGGGTTCGAGTCCCACGCGAGGCACATATATTTACAAAATATCTCGATTGAATTTAGTCCCAGATTGTTCAACTTTCACTGGGATTTATATGCTTTCAGCCATGCTTTATATGCCATATAAGGCTCAAAGTTATCATTATCCAGACATTATATGGATTTGGGGGCATATAAAGTCTGGCTGGCAAATAGTGAGCCGTGATTTAATAAATGCATTGAAAATGGCTGACTGGGACTCTGGTCGTCATTACAGGTACACGTGTACTAGTATTCAAGAAATAATCAAGGGCAATGATCCAAGTGTACTTATTCCTAGGATTTCACCCATTTTATTTGGGGATCCTACTACTAGTAATCAATAATAATAATTATAATAATAATAATATGAAAACAACAAAATAGATCAAATAAAATATAGTAAAACATATTTTGTTTACATACATTAATACATACTACTACCATTAATAATAATAATATAATAATAATAATAATAGTAATAGTAATACAATTATAATAATCTGTGTTCGAATTTAAGGGGGTCCTGGGGGGTCATTTGAAGGTATCTGTGTGACCCCCTGAAATTACATAATTGACCACCATTAACATTAGGCCCATGAAGCGTAAACCTAACTGATAATCATAATCATAATTAATATAATGTTATGTTTTAAAAAATCATCCAACCTGTTGTCTCTGGGTGCAATACGAAACATTCAATATTTTGAAGAGCAAACTACACTGATCACGAAACAATGCAATTAACACATTCAGCAAATTCTTTTGTCTATTAATGTGGTTCTTGGAAATATGAATAGATTGAATGGGTTTAAAGTTTGGGGTGTCGGATTATGATACCTGCAGTCTATTTTAAAATTAAACTAAATCACTTTGGAAGTATGGACATTGATAATGGATGTCCAAATCAATGTTGCAATAATTCAATTGTGAGATAAAAGTTGCTGATATTGTTTTTGCTACTTGACATAAAAATGTTTCAATTTTATATGGTCAGGATTCGAAAATAATAGAAAATGTCAACATTTTTCTATTAAATCAACATTTTGTGTTTTCTAGGATTCAAATAATTAACGGCTGTCTCTTGATGTCTTTAACATTCTCCCTGCTGGAAGCAAACCTGATAAAGATCCTATAACAAACACTTATTATCTAGCAGGGAGAGTGTTAAACGTATCATAGAAGAGGAAATGGATATTTTAAAGATCTGTGTTCTCGACGTGGTCAGAACGGAGACAGTGATGATGAAGGCGTCTTATTTCATGAGAGCTACAATGGATCTGCAATCGTCCAATTTCACGTAGACTTTCTGGAATCGAGAGATTTCCTCATTTGTCGAGGCTTTCATGTTGTGTCATATGTCAGACCACCAGCATTCTGTGATTTAATTACTTTTTTTTTTAAATTAAAAAAATATATTGAAACATTTTTCTGTTCTATTTTTGAATCAGCAGGGCCAATTTGTGAAAAAAATAATGTTCTCTCTAATGATGTTGTTGATGTCGACCGAGGCTGAATGGTTGATCCTGAATGGTTGATAACTATTTTCATATTCTAGATTGTTCAAGAAGATCTGGTTATTGGTGTGATCATGATCACCTATCAGTGATCATGATCACTACTATTGACATGTATGGCTGGAATTGCTCATACTAGTGGCATTTAAACCAACACTCTCATGGACGATATAAAGACTAGGGACAAGTCATTGCTTTCCATAATGTTAAATTCATTGAGTGGCTGTAAATTAACCACTTGAACATTTCTTACCATAATAGTTATATACTATATATAAAATATAATTATATTGTAATTATTTACTATAAGAGTTATCTTGCAGCAGTTAAATTTGTATAATAATGAATGGTCCCTCTGAAAACGAAAATAAGCTTAGTTTTCAAACACAGGATTCAGTTTGTTATGTGCATAGTAGGAACATGAAATTTCAACAAAGTAATATTGAACATATAGAGAATCTCTACCGAATGTCTTTTGATATCAATGTTATTCTACAAGTTGATAAAAGTAACCAAAATCCGAGGCTTTGGCTTTGACTCGGATTTTGGTTACTTTTATCAACGCGTAGGATAACATTGATATCAAAAGATACGAGGTTGAGATTCTATTTATCAGCCAGTAATGTAGCTAAAGCAATATGCTCACATGTAAGGTATAAATATTGTACCTCACTTGCCTAGTTACCCAACAGA
>JAUTBT010033833.1:0-18362 GCA_032361225.1 Lepetodrilus schrolli | reverse complement strand
CCAATGAAAATCGTTCCAGGTGTTATGCACTACTGTGCAAGATATGATATTTATGTCATGAGTTATCTTGAACCATTGTTGGATAAATACATTTACGTTGGCACAAAAATAGCACGCCTTTTAACAGGATATGAAAAATATTACATGCTCTAAAAAGACATTAACTGTTTACTAAATATTCCAGGGTATTGTAAAATGCTGTTTGTAATGGAAAAGAAGTAGATTCAAAATGTATTTAAGTCTAAACATAAAAATATTGAGAGAAAAATATACAAGATAATATCTTGAATAGTTAAAGGCAAATCTAGGAAAACATGCATACAATATGCTTATATAATTATCATGATTATCAGCTTTGAATACAGTATTTCACATTTCTTTTTACATTTTCACACTTGAAACAAAATTGCCACAACAGGTAAACTGGTATATTAAACGATTCTATAATACTTCACTAATTTTGATGCAATTGTAACTGAAAAGATGTTCGAATTTAGAATGTAATTTAATATTAGACAATGTGCATTCATAACAATATTCTAAAGTCTAACGGTCTAAAATTAAAGTCCATTTTCTGCAAAAATATATGCTATTAAACATGTTATATTGATTAATAAGAGATAATACCTTCATGAATACAATATTCAGTAGGGAATACTAAAGAACAAAACAAGAACAAAACAAAAAGTAAACAGGTAAAGATCTAATTAAGATTGTCTATCAATCATACTTGAAATTTACTCCAAATAGCCTAATAAACAGCAGAATGCAATATTATTATTTCTTTATTAAAAATGCAGAAAGCTTGCAACAATGTACAGACAATAAATACATTGTAGCATGTACAGGAGTAAGTTAACGTTTGTAACACTCAACATCAGGTAATGTTGGATAAATTACAACAATGTTTCAAACTTTAACATTGTTAATAAATGAACCTTTATGTTTAGCAACAATGTATCACAATCAAGTCCTATTGACAAGTATTGCTCTCCACAGTGATGCTGGCGATGGCACAAACCCCTGCAGTTAAATCACGGATAATTAGAGTAATTAGGGCAGTGAACATAAAGGCTGGCGACGGCTACTGCAGGTGTAATGCTATAACCACAACACATGTACTAGTGTCATAGAACTGTAATCAACGTGTAGTGTAATCGGCAACCGAGGCAGGTTATTGATCAAGGGACTTGTTTACATGATTTCCCCACCTCACTGCCACTGCATTGTTTTCATTACATCTGCATTGTGATGGCATGTAGAGCAAATGTCATTGAATGCTCTCGCAGCGCAATGAGGCACGTAGAAGAAGAAAAATGGTTATTTTTACCAAAAAGTTTCGGTATCTTATTCTTGGAATCTTACCCTTTTCTTGCCGACCTCCGACCAAATTAATCCACAGGGTTGGGAACACCAATATCCACAGTGCGCGTGGCAGCATAGTTGCCCAGTGTTATGTTTTGCAACTCTGTGTTTGCCCCATGGTCCGTGTTTTGGAATTCATCTGGTCTCGTATCCTCAACTCGCCCTACCTGAAACACAGGGAGGAAATGGCGACCTCATAATGTGTAAACAATCCCCCAACACACTTCACAACATGTAACCGCGAACAAACACATTACGGACGATATTTTCCATACGAACGTATTAAAACTACACGGCGAATGTCAAGGGGGATACGTCTGTTTTAAGATCGCGGGAAGACTTTGAGCGGAATTCCTCAAATAAACCAAAACATAGTTCTCCGTGCATTAGGTGCTAGGCCATGATAACAAAGATGGCGCATTTCGGACGAAGCTCAAGCGGGCAATCCCCGTCGCCCAGTGGCCGGGCTGTTCCGCGATCCCGCGATCCACGCCGCGAGCTAATGTCCATATATCCATAACACCGCGTTAGGCCTGCAATATGCCATGTAACTGTCCCATATCGCACACAACAAAAACATGCTTTCCTGGGAGGCGAAAAAAAAATGGTAGAACCTCTTCGGAAGAAAGCCTGGCACGGGGCAAAAGTATGGAAATGACCAAAGCTGTTCTACTTACCACGTGTTACCAGATTCCACGCAAAGCCCAGAGCGAATACAGTACTTCAACAGGTAAATCCAATGTTCCAGTGATCAAATGATAAACAATGCAGTTCAAAAAGCAAGCTGTCAAACGGTGCGATATACTATACAGTCACACGGTGAGCGCTTCGCGATCTGTGTTGTCATTTACATCGAGGTTAATTAACCTCATTCCATAAAAGGAATTCTGACGTCATGACCTCATATCGGAGCGCCATCTATCGGGGGGAATTGGGGCACGCACTTGCTGAGCGGGGCCAGAAGATGGAGTTCTCGGGGTCGATAAAATACAGTTACAAATGTTTATTTATTCTGGTAAACAGTGACGTGCTTTACTGGTAGGGGGTTGGGCAATTTAACTTGAAATATATGCGCCTGAAAGGGCATTAAACATTTGTAAACAAAATATAGGTCAACTTGATTTTCAACACGAATCACAAATATGTTTAGACATGCATGCTTAATATTGATACACAACGGGTGCGATATGGGTTTGTATCGGAGGATGTGTACATTTGTATAACGTTTAACGTGATGTCATGAGAATAAATTCCTTTAGTTAATTTCTAACGCAAAATATGTAGATGTTGTCAAACAAGACGCTATATAGTACCAATTCCTAAGAGTTTTAATGAGTTGAAATTTACGTACAATATATATCGATTCATTGTATAGATAAAAAAAAAAACACCAGTTAATTAAATTCGTTCTAATGAGAGCTCTTCCAACATTTTAGCCAGAGGTGTTAGACCTAAATGAAAGGCACACAATCACAGATTAAATTGTCGTTTTTGACCGAATTGGAGTTAATGCAAAATACATGCAAATAGCATTATAACCGCTTTTGTAACCCCAAATATATTTTTCACCGCTGTAGGATTGGTAACATTCCATTGCAGTTTGCATTTCTGGTAAAACCCGAATAATCAATTGGTAATTTACTGTAATATCTCAATGATCTATAGTCTAATAGACTAAGGGGATAACTTTAATAATTGAACACAGTCAAAATAACCTTTCACGACTACTGGTACCAATAAAGATTCATATACTATAAATATTTTTTGTAATTAATCAAATCTGAAATATTGTAAACCAGTGGGATATGCGGAAAATGTAGCTGGTTAACCCCCAATATACTTGTGTATACACATTAAATGTACGTACTTTCATGTAAAAATACGCTTGACCATGAAATATGTAAACACACCCGTGATTGGATGCCCTTAATATATATTTTTTTAAATAATAATACATAGTATTTTATATTGCGGAAGAAGTGTTTGATATTTAGACTGAATTGTTAAATTGGAATCGTTGTCTTTAATCAAATTGTGTTTCCTGGTAAACGATCGCGTTTGCCGCGTTCCGAGTGCATCAGCCTAAGTCAAGTGCAGAATGCTGAGCTTTCTCTTGTCATAAATGCAATTCAATTAATGGAAATAAAAATGATGAATTATGTTACGAAAGTGTACATTAAACTTTTGTAATCTTCACCTTTCATCACTAATGTCAAAGTCTAAATAGTGACTTCCAGCTGAAAACTGTTTTCGTGCCGTCGTCTGCTAACATAAACAAACCATCACGTGATACAAGTTATCGGAAAAACCACGGAAGCCTGTTTGTGTCACTTTTACTTATTTCCAATTTAGAACCACTAAATCGCATTAGATATGCTTCAATGCGATAATTATGAATGATGGCATTACTGATGATTTCTGACAGTAGTTTGTTGTTCTAAAACTAAAAGTAGCCTTTATTTAGGTACAGCTTTCACAAGAAAATTAAGAAATTTCATTGCCGTCTGATAAAGGGGGCAACAGCTCACGCCCGCGAAAAAGAGATATGGTGCTTTAAATTGACCATCCCGAATTCAGAAAATGTTGAGCTAAAAGAGGCGACGTCGCGCCATCAAAAATTCAGAAAACGTCCTCGATGTCGCAGAAATAGCTATCATCCTTGTTCCTTTCGTACCAGCCGATGCTCGCAGGTTTACTGCAACATTCCGCGCTACGGATGTTGGGGGGTTTCATCCTGCCCTAAATTGACAAGCCGTGATATAAGTGACAGAATCTTGAAACCGGCTCTAAACAAATAAAAGAAGAACACTTTATGGATACAGAGCCTCCAATTAGAAGACCTTGCCACAGTCTATATATAAAGTGAGTGAGTGAATTATTGTTTTACGTCACAGCGGGAATCTGTCACCCATACGCGACGAGTATATATAAAGAAAAATGCCCATTCGTTGGCGTAGTGGATGGAGCGTCAGCCTGGAGAATCAAAAGTCTGCAACTTTCACCATATTTTGACGTCGCATGTAGATTTTATTTGTCGACACGTATATATTGAGCATCAAACTGCATTTTCCGCAGGTCCCGCTAGTTTTCAATATTTTCATATTTTTTCATAGTTTTTTAAAAAATTTTTATCGCAAGATAAAAAAAATAAATACAAACATGTGAAAATATTGAAAACCTATGGGACATGGGGACAATATAGCCGGGTGTCAAATATACTTGTGGACAAATCAAATCTACATATTTTCAGGTAAAATCCGTTTGACCATGAAATATTTCAACACACCGTGATTGTATGCCTTTAAATGCGATGTCAATCCTGTTAATGATAAGCGTCTGAACTCGAATCCTATTTGTATCCGCACATATACAAACTTCAGATCAATAAGTGGACCATTTGCTCTGGTAGGAATACCATATCTAACTAGTTATCAACTGGACAACAAGCATACTCATACCGGTATATCCGTTTAAAACCGGTATATCCGTTTAATACCAGTAAGCAGTATATCCGTTTAATACCGGTATATCCGTTTAATACAACATCGTTCATTCTGAACCTTTTTCCAAGAATGGTTTAACAAAATATGTAATGTTCATACTATAGTAGATAATATAATCTGTTTGTTATCATAATGTCTTTATTCATAATAACTAATTTTCTTTAATGAAGAAAACGTAATAGTCTGACGTAACGTACAATCAACATGTCTATACAACGTATAAACGTTTATCACCCAATACTGTCTTTTCGCAGTAGATATTGCTTTCAAATAACAAGCGATATCTACAGCTACTGCTGTAGATATCGTTTGACCCAATTCTTGGTATATTTGATTGTTTATTTGATTGTTCTACCATTGTGATGTAATGCTGTAGATATCGCTTGCCCCAAGTATTTAATTGTTCAACCATTGTGATGTCATCACTACAATTGTGATGTCGTAGCATTGCTATGATGTGACAGTGCAAATGCACAGCAGCCTAAAGATTTGACTTCACAGTAAAATCTTTATGATGTGGCATTTTTCTTCTTTAATGATTGTAAAATGATATGTGGTGATAAATAGAATCTCACCCTCGTGTCTTGGAATATCAAATGTATCAACACTCTTCGGCAAAGCCTCGGATTTAATAGTTTTCACGACTCATGTTGATGTATTTGATATTTCAAGACACTTGGTTGAGATTCTCTATATATCAAAATGCACAATTTCCCATTTTGTGCAAGATGGTTCTTGAAGAATTATGAAATTTTCTGAACATGTGGTTGAAATAATGTGAGGGTTCCAATCCACACAAAAAATGGTGTATACAAATAATGTTTACTTGGTTTAAAATTCTAAGTAGAGTTATACAGTAAGATAGGGTAATGTAATCAATATGGTGATGCATTCATTAATTTTATGGAAGAAACAAACTTAGTAGTCTCAATTGTGACTCTATTTGGCATGTGTCATTGTCTTGAACAGGAAGGAGGTTAGATATATTCATTTACAGATATTATTAAAACAGACATCAGTGTCATTGTGGGTGGAAAGCTACATTCAATACAAATTGATATTCCCATGATTAACACGTAAAATACACTCATTTGTGTTAGTGTCCAATCCTATACCTGATCCACTTTAGATCATGAATGACTATATTATCTTCCTTATCATTTGCATCGAGGTCAAGGGTAAGGGGTCGGAGGTTAGTGCTGATGACATTATTAAAGGCGTAATGCTTTATGGGATGCACTCATGTCAAGCAATCCATTCCTCTAGACAATGTGTCCGGTTTTGTGATACAATGGGTCCGAGTTTTGTGATACAATGGGTCCGAGTTTTGTGATCAGATTAATGGCTATTGATCCTCTGTGAGCAAATACAAGCCATGTGGATCCAGTTATAATTGCTTGCAGAGTAAAATCTAGATTTCATCTCGTGCTCCGTTCCTTATAAGATACTATCTGTGGAACAGCAGATGCTATCTGCTGAACACATTGTCAATGCCAGATTTGATGAAGGTGCTTTATGCATTGAAATGAGAGATCTTAAAAATGATGGATATCGAATGGCGTTGTAATCATGTTATTTCTACAGTTAATAACTTTCACATGCAAGTTGAGATTAAGATGCAATCTGTGTATAAGTAGTGGACAATTATTGTTCTTGATTTAGTGGTAAAATCCATCATTAATAGCCGTGCCGTGAATGTTAAAGTAACAAAAATCTGTTGTGGGTTATCCTTCCATGATACAGAGATTACCATAGCAATAATAATAGTTATTATTCAATATAAGTAGTGGAAATTTACTATGTAATAACGATTCAATAATCAACAGTGTTGATTACGTCTTTTTGTGTTTCTCGTGCTTAGTGAAATGTACACATTTTCAACTGCTAATTCACCCTCTCGATAAAGATGTTTGTCAGCAGTTTTCTATGGTTTATTACATTCAAATGATTATTTTGAATAATTAGAATAACCAGCTTGATATGAGTGGTTACGGAAAATATGTCCCACGTGAAGCTAAAGCTCGGAACTGTGAACATTAATTTCACTTGGGACATATTTTCCGTAATCATTTGTATCTCATGGGTTATTCTCTAATTATTGTGATAATAATATTTACCTACCACAAAATTTGAACAAAAATTGATATTCCCCAAAGCATTGTTGATTTATTTTTAATAATAGATAAACTGATATTGATGTGCATTGAAGCTAATGCATGATTAGTTAATCTATGGTGCCAAGCATGCCATTGTTTTTATCTTTGGTGCTATGTTATTGGTCAGACATTGGTGCCATGTGATTGGTCTTTCGTACCATTATGTTGATTGGTCAGTCTTTGGTACAACAACGATGATTGGACACACTTTGGTAAAACAATGGTAATTGGTCAGTATTTGGTACCACGGTGGTGAATGGTCAAGGATTCCCAGCTGTGACAGTTTAATCTCTGCAGGCCCACTTGAGACAGCTAGCACCACACCAGATCAATACACCAACCATACTTTGTGTCTAACTGTGCTATGTCTGTGTCTAATGACAGAGGATCATAGGAGTAGGAAAACATTTATCCTTGTAACCAACCCTTCAGTTAGGTCCCCAGACTCTAGCTTTGAGTGAGAGCAATGGAGACAAACTCAGTTGGGACATTGAGTCATTCAGTTAAAAATAATTTTGCCGCGTATGGGTGAAAGATTCCCACTGCATCGTAAACCAATAACTCACTCACTCCAACATTAAACATTTTATTGGTTGTATTGTGATGTCATAAGGTCACTAATGTTCGGTGTGTAAATTCATTTTATAATTTCATCAACAATTAAAAAAAGTAATGGTTTTGTACATTAAATGAAGAATGCATTGTGAAATTGGAACCTTTATTGAGGTAGTTTTTCCTTGTTCATACACCTCCACCAGTACCTCCAATATCAGCAGCAACAACAACACATTGACCACCAGCATCACACCACCACCAACAGCAACAACAACAATAACAACACATCCACATTGCTGCCACCACTCCACCACCAACAGTAACACCAACAACACATCCACTACCACTGCAACCACACCACCACTATAACAACACCAACAATAACAACACATCCACATCACTGCCACCACCACACCACCACCAGCAACAACAACACATCTGCTACCACACTATCACCAACAACACCACCAGTACCTCCAATATAAGCAACAACAACATCCACATCACTGACACCACACCACCAGCAACAACAGTAACAACACATCCACATCGCTGCTACCACTCCACCACCAACAGTAACCCCAACAACAACATCCACTACCACTGCAACCACACCACCAATATAACAACACCAACAATAACAACACATCCACATCACTGCCACCACTCCACCACCACCAACAACAACACATCTACTACCACACTATCACCAACAACAGCAACAACAACAACAAGACATCCACCACCAACAACAACAACAGCAATAATAGCATTAACAACTGCAGACAACAACAATGCTATTTTGGAATGTCAGATGTTGGGAAATATGTTCTTCACAGTCGTCGGTTTCTGTTGTCATTGTCGTCACATATGGGTGAAAGATTCCCGCTGTGACGTAAAACAATAATTCACTTACTCACTGTTCTCATTGGTCTGATGAGTAAGACTTTTTCATCCAGATCTCAACTCATTACTACAGGGCTGATAATTGTCCTGCCAGTCAATCCAGAGTTCTAACCGTTTTCTCTCATCGGCAAGGGGAGCAAAAACACCAACACCTTGAGCATCAGTTCCAATCAGGGGAGGTGTTCTCAGACAAGCCGTTATCACCCACCACTGATACAAGGGTGCTGATTGCGTGGAATTAATTTCCTCAATGTGTTGGAGGTTTTAGATTGTCTTGAATAACACTGCGACATTGTAGTTGTGTTGTACGACATCTTTGTGGTGCTGTGTCAGACATCTTTGTGGTGTTATGTCTTGGCTTGTTGGAAAGATAGGGTTATCTATCATTAGTGGGACATGTTGTACTACATCTTTGTGGTGCTGTGTCTTGGCTTGTTGGAAAGATATATCTGTTATTGGACCAGGCCTGGGAAGTAGGGGTCTAGGGCATTTGCCGTGCGAGACGAGAGACATGATACTTGAAAGTACACAATCAAACAAAGTGATAACTATAACAAAGGGCCCTTTGAAGACATAGACATTTTTTTTAAAAATACAAATTGATGATTTTAAAAAATACAGATACTTGAATCGGAGGAGTTTATGAGGGTCTGGACTACAGATCTAGACTTGCATGTATGAAATAACTTATCTCTATGGTAGCCTTTACTCCAGCAATAGACAAACTACATCATTGCTAAGGTTGGAGTTTTGATTACCCTAGAGTTACGCCTTTTCGTACAAGAGATTAAATGAAACCCTTGGTTGTTAAGTTAATCTGAGATGCATGGGTCAATTACCTGAAAGAAATGCTTGTGTGGGATGCCCTCTGTTTTGGGGTAAATAGACATGTTGGAATACATTTGATAATTCTCTCCAATGTTAGATTAATCTCAATAATGGATGCATTCACTTTGTATACATCACAGGGTGTGTTTCAAGTTTTGAGATGCGACTGCCTTCATGAAACACCTTAATCTATTTGCAGTTGCAAACCAAAGCGATTTTCGTCGAACGACTTATAAAACCAAACAATGGTCTTCTCCTACAACTGCCTCATACAATTCCAAAAGTTGCAGTCATATGGCAATCATTTGCTGTTATTAATTTTGTAAACAAGATTTATTTTCTCATATACAGATTTAAGAACCATCGGCATCTAAATACCTCTAAATGTCAAGTAAATATCCCGATCCGTCTTGATTATGTCTGGATAACCATCGTACCACCCGCCAACATATTTGAAAAGCCAGGCTTTGTTGTGAACTGAGGGAGGGTACAATTTTTATAGAAATGCAATCTGGCAAGTTAGAAGGTCACAAGGTATGTATACAAGCAGCGTCATCTATGGTTTGTGCATATACCTGATTGTTAGGTCAAACTTGTATCCAGATGACTGGAAGTTGAGGAGAACTGAGATGCATATACAGCGCCAGTGAAACCGTGCCATCCTAATATTGTTTGGATGTGTCACGGGTATTTTAGGATTAATTTCAAGCAGATACGTCCATGATAACGGCCACCGAGGTAGAAGGCGATATAACAAGCAACATGTGCTGATGCCATCGTACCTTGGTGCTGAGAAAGTACAACAAAACTATTGTGTTTCAAGCATGGAGTCCAATAATATCTTTGAGTGCGGAATTCTCAGATTGGCATAGTTTTCGGTCCACTTTTTATTAATATTTCATCAATATGAAAGATAACAAATGTAAAATTCAATGGTATTTTGTTGGAGGTTTGTTGGCTATAATTGTTTTCATGATGATCTTGTATCGACAGTAAGAAACCATGACAGTAAGAGACCATGATACTACGACCATGGCAGTAAGAGACCATGGCAGTAAGAGACCATGGCACTAAGATCATGGAACTAAGACCATGGCACTAAGAGACCATGGCAGTAAGATCATGGTACTAAGAGACCATGACACTAAGAGACCATTGCAGTAAAAAAACATGGCACTAAAAGACCATGGTACTAAGAGACCATTATGGCACTAAGAGACCATGGCACTAAGAGACCATGGCACTTTCATATATATCACTCAGACAGATAGCTACTAGACCCCAAGGTTACAAAACATTTCTGAGTACACTCTCATGCTCAGCTCACGGTTTTGTTTACAGATCCGCATCTCTGAGCTACAGCTTGAGCTCATGCTAAAAAAGTTTCATAATCTTGGGCCCAGCGCATTATGCTCTTGAAGCTCTGGTATCTATTACGAGACCATAGCGCTCTAGTAGCAATCTCTTGTACATATGAACTTAACAAGAGCTCTATGGTCTCATAGTGGATATGAGAGCTTCGAGAAACAACCCCTTGGTAGATACAATAGCGTTGTGAAGCCATTTCCCAGAACCTATGGACATCGCTCGAACTCGATCTCTCCCAGATATAATTTGTTAATGTTTCTCCTGAAGGTTAGTTATTTCCACTGAAGTGATTGTATATTGAGAGAATCTCCACCCGGGGTCTCACAAAGCCTCGACTTTGTCGGGGAAAATAAACAGCATCCCTTCCCAGCATGCAGCAGGAGGCTGATGGCTGTCGTGAGGATATTGCTTATCTTCTCTGAACTATTCCTGCAGTTCACGGAAGGGTATAAATCGGGGTATTCACCATGCTTTTACTATAGCAAGAAATGGCAAATGCTTCATTTACAACCGATACAACTTTTGTGAAACACAGGCCAGGATCGGGTCCAAGGACATTGCTACATTAAAAAAATCTGCAAATATTGCTATCCACTTTGCTCCCGGTTCGCACTCCTTTGGAGTTTTCATTCTTGTGTTTCCAAATTGTTATTTATCCACTCAGTCAGATCGGATGCAACCTTTCCTTGGTAATGTCACAAGTCGGATCCTGTTTGTTTGTATGAAAGATCAAACATCCATCGGATGGGGAGCGTTCAGTTTGCATCGATTCCTCCATTCTGCATTTCTTGGCAGATATACTCGACTTATGCTGACATAACTTGTCGCTTGTTGCTGGGGGTTTTTTGTACTCAGATTATGGCCGTTAAGCCATGTTGCTAGTGTGTACATCTGTCATGGTTGTAGTCCTGGGTTCAAATTAACAGCCTGTTTGTCAGCAGAAATCTGCTGTAGGTCCCTGTGGCCATGATTCATGTGCATTCCTTTTCTGAGCATTGCTAGGCATCTACAGTTGCTTCTAGCATGGCGAGGGTTAACAGGTTCATAGTCTTCACGACCATTGATGCTTCTTTAATTTGTTCCATGTTGGAGGCAACTGGAGACGCATGCGCCTGATCCAGCAGGTTAACTCTTTCCATGCTGGAGACAACCCAAGATGCCCTAAAGAGCAATGTCTGCCTAATTGAAGATTGAGTAGGTTAAAGGAATTGCAGTTGAATGAAAGTCAAACATGTTCAACTCATTTTCAAAACATGTTGGCATATTCAATAACATATTCTGTGTCTAGTATTAAAATAGTTAAGTCATGTTTCTTTAAATGGCTAAACTGGGTTCTATGGCATGCAATGCACACATTGCATTTCAGCCTTCTTAGTGTTTGTTGTAATCATGGCAACATTAAAGCTTAGTTCATAATGCATATGTCTATGCAATCATTTTTAAATGTTTATTTGCCTGTCGTATTATGCAAGAAAGTAAATATTTCTCTGTCCTTTCTTAATCTTCCGCGAATATCCATATGCTGCCACACCCAACCAGGTGAGAGGGTGGTTGGGGTCATTGTGTCAGCCTTGGAAATTATGGATGTGGAAATAAATAATGTTCGTTTTTCTGTCCGTCTTTCGTCGGCAGCCATGTTCTGGATTGATGATAGGGATAAAGGTGTAAAATCAGTTTGTTGATGTGTCATTCACCGGTTCTGTTCAGGTGTGGGAATTGGAGATGTTCTGTTCAGGTGTGGCAATAAGAGATGGTTTAACATTTCTAACATTTCTAAATTAATATACTCATATATGTTTGTGGTTGTCGTAAGTATCCAGTCTCAGAGGGTTAAAGTAAATCAATAATATATAACTTATATTGATTGGTATTATATTTATATGAAAGGAGCCCATGAAATTATTTACCCTCTGATCTCCAGTAATCTAGACTTGCTTAACTGCTCTAGGGGGAAATTTTGAATAGGAGGAATTTGGTCAGAACAGGGTGTGACACAGATTACTATTCTAAGTATTCTTCGACACTGCGTACTTTTCAAATTGTATCTACACGTGAATCTTTGTCCAGACTAAAAATAGTGATTTCAGACGATTAATATTCATGGTATTTCGACTGTAGACGTGCATGTAGTGCTGCGGTAACAGCTGGATTCGACTTCCCAATGCCCCTACTAGTACAAACCGCCACCGTGACAATTCGGCCTATACCCAGCATTCAGTGCCATATCTGAGTAACATGATTTGCTGGCCGGAGACGATGCCGACTCATCGCCGTCGGTAACATTTCCGGTAGTGGCGTGGACAGACAACTGAGCCGTGCGGGTGCTTAGCAGGGAGAGACGTGTGTTATTTACTGATGGACCATTGTATTTTCGAGCTCCATCTCTGTCACAGGCCCTTGCGTTTGCTCGTCGATGTCTAGTTGGTACATTCTGCAATGTTCAGGAAGGAAATATATGTAGGTGTGGTGGAGGATGTAATGGTATTGTGAGGTGCGGGAGAATCCAGAAATCGTCCAGTTCGGCATTTATATATGGGAAATTCAGCGGCACGCCTCGTCGCAATTCAGTCTTTCCGTATAAAATCAACATAGACTTGGTTAACCTTCCAGGACGTGATCATTAATGATAATGCGCACATTGCCAGAATGTTACAGACATGTTGGCAACAATATGACGAGTTGGCATGCATTTTGGAATAGATAAAGAGAACACTGAGCCAATCTATTAAATCACTCCATAAACGTAGATGCATGCGTTCTGTGAAGGCACAACCCATGTTATCTTTACACAGAACGCGCCGTAGATATAGTTCAAACATTTTGAGATATCCCAGGTAACAGAGCATATACCCTCTCATAATGTTTAAAGATGGATTGTCGATACTCTTTTATGTGTATGTATTGTATGTAGTTAATTATGTATACACAAGGTGAGACTTTAATAGAATTATGTGTCTGTCTGTCTCTCTGTATCGTAACAGAATATGTTCAAGTTTTTTCTAAAGAATAGTTAAATGTATATATTCCAGATGTCGGATATTGCTGTTTTCCCCACAATATCGGTCCAGTGCCTTCAATTTGTAAGACAACACGTGTGTATACGATAATAGTAAACCACACTGTCTTACTTGTTATCATCTGTCACGGGCAATGTTGTTGTTGTACATAATATTTAAATGGACTGTTTGCACTTTTGTCGAGGTAGCTTTCCTACAGAGAACAGCAATTACTTATAATACAAATAACGTGTTGTTCGGCATTGACATGCGATCGAATTAACCTGTATGCAACTTGCTTCAAATGTTATTATCCAACTTTAACCATATAAATCATATGAATGTGTTGTTTAGTGTGTGCAGTGCATGTTGAAGTAAACAGCAGCGTCTATGATGTTACAACACCTGGTACTTAATTGCAAGTGATGCAATTAATATGATAAATGTTAGAATAACGTTAATGCGCCATTGCTTACGTTAAGTGAGCATTAAAATAAGTCCATCATTGAGAAGCTTGTTAAGTTGTAATTGCGAATCAAGGTCATCGTATAATTACTCCAAACTCAACTGCCGTGTACATGTATATGTCTTCAAATAAAAACACGAACAACCTATCAACAACTTCGAAAAACATTTACGAAGCATTCCTTTGATGTATACTTCAGCATACTTAACTAACGCTTTATTGCAGTGCAAGGAAGGAGCTGACTATTACATCACGTGTAGTCGATCGAAAATACAACATATCAAATTTACAAACGAACAGTGAACAATCGTAGTGTTTTTTTTCTCTTAAATCGTACTTTTTACGTTCAACGGAAATGAACATGCAGCAGGATCATACGACTCTGGCGGTAGCAGGAATCTCTCTACAAGGAATTGTACAGAGTATGTTGATGTAGCAGTTATACATGAAGAGTATCTGATATGTATCTGTTGACATTAAGCGTCTGTTAGCCGTGTTACATGTGTCAACGCAAAACGTTATTATCTCCCCAACATGTCATTTAGAAAGGCGTTTATGAGAGAAGAAGACATCTTCCATGTTTTTCCGTCTGTCTCTACAAATAAATATAATCTTATTATAGACTTTCATACACGATTTGAGACTGTTATGTCAAGAATTTGCGTAGTAAGAGCCCTTACAACCTTATTGCTGCAAACCTTGGATATGTGTGTGGGTGATATGCGTTTTGTCTTTGTGTACTTTACGTGGACATACCATATTATAATATTATACATGTTTAGTAAGCCAAAAGCATGGGAATTATAGATTTTGTAAACGCTCAACATTAGCATCGTTCTCGACTAGAAGTTCCGTAGCTATCATACGTAGATAAAACATAGTCGGTGCTTAATTCAAATGCATTTCCCATACGAGTAATACAAAGCTTTAGGTATTTCTCATTATGTTGTACACGAGTTTAATATCAGACATGAGAGATAATAAACATCGATCACATATGCTCTTATGTTGCATGATGAACAAGTATGTCCTTTCTATTCCCTCTTTCCAAACACAAATGCATTGTATGTTCTCAGTAAGAAGTATTGGTCAGATGTGCAATAGACCACACTCAATAGACTGATAGCATTGCAAATTCGGTATACATTAAACATTGGTTCTCATGACTTTCCTGGAACCGTTTGCAAGATGCCCGAAGTACTCGTAATGTGTTCCCGTCTTGTAATACGTAGCTGGCCTTAGGAAAATAATGTGTTCCCGTCTTGTAATACGTAGCTAGTTTTAGGTAAATAATACAGCATCGTTATAGCACGTACAGGTTGTTCTCTAAGTAACCGGTATGTGACAATTTACTGAGAATTGTACAAGGTTCAAGCATTAAAGAACTTATTTTCTAGTCCATTAAGCCGCATTGCTATCCAATGTAAAGTAATGTTAGATCAATGTTCTTCTTTCGCTTACGTTACACCTAACGAAGTTCTTTACATAAAAATCCATAACATCCTCCATGTTCTATTATCTTTTTATATTATCTTTGGCTTGTTTTTCTCTTTCTGGTGAAAGCCACCTCTGACAGAACACACTCGCACAGTGTCACAGCGTGGTTGTGTGGATACATTTCCCAGGCCAAATAAATTTCAGGAAAACAAAACACATGAAATTTCATGAATAAATGAGTAGTTGATACCGTACTGTAGCCAATGGTGCCATATATATTTACCTAACACCAGCTCTCAATAAACAAGAATACATATCTATAGCTGTTCGCTACATAATTGTGTTCATGATGGTGTTTGCTCTCCCGCTGACATCATGGCATCCCGGAAGCTATATACAATTAATACCATTACTGTGCAACCTATATCAGGAGACCATTGAACATAGCTGGACCATGGCAAGACACGTTTTTGGTGGGTTTGTTTCTTGACTTTCCCCAGACCACTTCAAAGCCACGCAATAATACATGAATGTTCACCCGCGTGCAAGATGGAAAGCTAGTGGGGCATAAATAAGTATTCGCATATGGTCAGCATATCAACCACAGCAGGTTGTTGTAGGTACAGCACACACTACACTGTGAACTAATCGGATAGTAGAATATCCTTAACATGACGCCATGGATGAGGTAAGCTTCTCCTTGATATATACCAGATGCATACTAGAACCATGAATTACTAATGTGTTGAATTGTTTGACTATATTTTACTATACTGTCCTTTAGTCAGTGGTTTGAGGATATTGACCGTGAATATAGTATACATATGTACATGTAATATATGGTTTCATTAACGGTGAGTTTTGTTAGGCATATCAACAATAATATAATAGTTTTGTTGGATAGTTGTTTCTTCCAATGGTTTCCGAATTCGTAAACTTCCTAAATAATGTATGTTACAATTCAGCATCATAACAAACATTGAGCAACTAATTAAAAGCGACAAAGCTTGAAGAATACTCTAAGAAAATATAGACATGAAAGGAATATGTTTGACCATATTGTATGTGGCACGTGACATACTAGTACATATGAACCTATGACACTTGACATACATATGAACGTGTAACACTTGACATACATATGAACTGTGACACTTGACATACAAATGAACCTGTGCATGTTTAACATGGCAGCACTTCCTACGATGTTCGTTCTCTTGGGATAAGAGCATTCCTGAATTAGCGTTCATCCCTGACACATATGTTAGACGAGATTGTTCAGCACAGATACAGACACACGCGTGTAAATCACATAGAAATCCACTTATCTTTAACTGGACTTTAACTATATGCATGTTGATGTGGAGGCAGCGATAAGCTTCAGTTTCCCATGAGTGGTAGGTGGTAGCAATGCGCCTTTGACAATATGTACAGAATTGAGTAGGAAAGCCATAGACCACAGTATTTATGGCAATACATGTGTACACATTCTATCTCGTTCGAGGTTGTTTTTTTTGTTTGTTTTCATGACAGAATTAATTAATGTAACCGTGAAGCTGATAGAAGAAATATCGGTTTGTTTTAACATGATGAGTTGTGGAATTAGAGCGAATGCTCTCAGTCTGTTGCTTCTTAGTGCTGGATGGATGTGTCTGTATCTCTTCTTAGTGCCGGGTGGATGTGTATATATATATATATATTCTTAGTGCTGGCTTGATGGGTGTGTGTATCTCTTCTTAGTGATGGATGGATGGATGTGTGTATATATCCTTAGTGTATATGTGTATGTGTGGATGTGTGTATGGGTGGATGTGTGGATATGTGTATGGGTGGATGTACGTATAGGTGGACATGTGTATGGGTGGATGTGTGTATATGTGCGTGTTGATATGTGTATGAATGGGTGGGTGGATGTGTACATGGGTGTATTGGTGTATATATGTATTGGTGGATGTGTGGGTGGATATGTGCTTGGGTGGATGTGTGTTTGGGTGGATATATGTATCGGTGGATGTGTGTATGCGTGGACGTGTATATGAGTGGATGCATATGTATGGGTGGATGCATATGTATAGGTGAATGTGTTTATGGGTTAATGTCGATGTGGATGTACTGATGTGTAAAACCAGTTTATTAGGTAAGTGTATTGCTTGGAAGTTCTTAACAGGTTATCTTAGAAATTAATTCATTAAAACATGTAAACATATTGATAGCATACTGTGTATCAATTTACCCAGATATAGTTTATGGATACTGTATGTATACGTACCTAACCATTCCAAGGAATATGGAGGTTTTAGAACAAAGACAAAGAACCTGATGCTTACGAGACTAGTTCCTTGGAATGCTAAGCACTTTTATAAGTTCTTATTTGCATAATGTCTGCAGCTGAACACATGGAGAAAGCAATATTTCCAGACCATCTCCGTGTGACTAAATTGACTAAGCAGTCATAGCCCGCCATGCAAACTCTCAGACAGGTTTTGCTAAGCCCATTGGCCATTGTTTATCACTAGTACTGGCATGTGTGATAAGACGTTTTTTAAAGATCAATCGTAACCTCTGCATACAATAATCCACGTGCATGGCAATGACATTCCTATTTATACTTGTACGTTTTTGTGTGTTTCAGTCTGGCGGTAATCTGGAATATTTGTTTTTGCATTGTTAGCTACACTTCACCCAGACTGTTTGTAGAAGTAATTTCAACGACGTTGTTATATGTGAATAGTTTTACAATATACTATGATTATAGTCTTATATATATATATATATATATATC
>JAUTBT010033822.1:0-18362 GCA_032361225.1 Lepetodrilus schrolli | reverse complement strand
TGTGTGTGTGTGTGTGTGTGTGTGTGTGTGTGTGTGTGTGTGTGTGTGTGTGTGTGTGTGTGTGTGTGTGTGTTGTGCGTAATCTACTGGATTAAAACCATTATACACAATAAAGAATATTTTAATACTCTTGAGATCAATGACTACACCATGACTAGCTATATTACAGAGCCATTGGCCTGAATTCGCCAAAGTGATTCCTCCATGCTGACAATAATTAGATAGGTTGTTCTCTTTTTTTTAGACTTGCCAGATGTTAGACCGCTCTTCTGATATTAGCATCGCTGTGGCGGAAAGCCACGCGCATGACAGCCAGAGGTGTAAGTGGGGAGGGTGGCACTATAGTCCCCGAGCCTTATCGAGGGTTTAGGGATTCACGAGATCATCTCGTTTTACAGGGAAGACGGGGGAGATGTGAGAATCTGGAGCTGTAACGTGAAACCGGCACTCCGTGACACCAGTACTCTGTAACCTGCTCCGAGGCACGTGAGGGTCCGAGATCCTCTCAAGACGCTGTACAACATGGACGCGACGATACTCCTCGTTGTCATCGCGCTGGACATCGCGTTCGGACATCCACAGTGCCTCGACTTCCGGCCGCCATTCAATCCGGGCACTAACAACAACTTCTGCCGGAAGTACAGCACATTCGGATGTTGCACGGCGACGGATCACGACGCCATTCAAACACGGAGGGATGCGATCCAGAAGGAGTTCAAACACCGATGGGGGGAGTGCGGACGCTACGTTGAAGACCTTCTCTGCCAGAAATGCTCGCCCTACTCCGCTCATATTTTCGACGCGGAGTCGACGCAGGCCCCGAGAAGGTTCCCAGGACTCTGTACCTTCTACTGCCACGAATTCTATGGAAAGTGCAAGGACGTCGTCCACTACATCGACCCAATTCTAGCCGCCGACCCATCCTTCAGCTCCTTGGGCTCCTTCTGCAGAAAAGTGGCGATTCCGTCGGACGTCGACTACTGCTACCCGGAACTGTTGTCCAACCCTATATTCCAAGACCAGCTTAACAACACCCAGGTGAACGAGGAAGGATGCTTATGCCTGGAGGAGCAGCTGACGTTGATGAGGAACCCTATCGTAGCCAGACACGCTGGAGATGCTTCTGGACGTCTGTTTGTAGGAGAACAGATAGGACTAGTCCACATATACTTCCCCCGGAACAAGACCGGGCTTCACGTTCCCTTCCTGGACATTACTAGGCAGGTGAAGACGAGCTCGAATCGCGGGGACGAGAGGGGCTTCTTTTCCATCGCTTTCCATCCGAGCTACTCCAGGAACGGACGTTTCTTTGTGTATTATTCCACGCATCTGCAAGACCACGATCCAGTGCACGTGTACGGACTGAACGTCAGCATTGACCATAAGATCCGCATCAGTGAGATTCACGTGTCGCCGGACGATCCCAACGTAGCTAACCTGGACACAGAGAGGATTCTCATTGAAGTTATGGAACCGTTCTGGAATCATAACGGTGGAGAGGTAACTATATTTGATAACACCCCCAAAAAGATAACAAATTTGTAAAAATAATAACACAATAACAAAATAGCATACCTCTTGTATGTGGACTGGGACATTCTCTCTCTCTCTCTCTCTCTCTCTCTCTCTCTCTCTCTCTCTCTCTCTCTCTCTCTCTCTCTCTCTCTCTCTCTCTCCATTCTCCTCCATCCCAGACTGTTTATACATGTATTATATTCTGCGGATAATTTCCCAGTCCACATACAAGAGGTATGCAATTGTGTTATTGTGTTATTATTTTTATAAATACATTCGTCATTTCATGCATGATGTCGTATGTCTATACGCTTTTCCCCCTCCAGCTGATGTTCGGGGACGACGGCTTCCTGTACGTCTTCGTCGGCGACGGTGGTGGAGCAGGAGATATTCACGGCTTTGCCCAAAATAAGTGAGACTCATAAACTATGGTTGTTGTTGTAATACAAACATTAAACTACCCAAATCATACTTGCATACATGTATCTGTTTTATACTTTCGAATTTTATATATTTTCTAAAACAAAGAAAAATTCAATTTTTATAATAATTGTTGAATGTTCAACAAGAATGTTCTTTCTCTAGTTCATATTTTCACCGTCTGTCTAGAAATACAACCAATCTGGAAAATAATAATTAAAACCAGTCCATATCACAAATGTTATATACAATAATAGTGTTTATCACAGCATAATTGCTATATATCCATCTATTATAGCATGTAGCCCTGATAAGATTTAATAATATTAATGTAAAACAAATGATCAAGAAGATGACAACACGTAGTTTTAACAGCAGTCCGTCATTAACCAAGCTCTTATTCAGAAGTAAATAATGGAAATATCCGTTTCAAATTAACATCAACGGTACACCTACACTACTGCAGTATAGTATTTGGAATACATCAATTGCAACTAAGCAAATACTGTACAGCAAAGTCTGCGATCCTGCATCCGACCTCTGTACAAGTACGTTATAACCATTCCTTATAATGCTCAGCGTCTGTTGCAATATATACATGTACATAGATGTAGATCGTCGTTAGAAATGTGCATTGTGATATTTTAATTATGTGGATTCTTATGAAGCTGCTGACATCTCTCTACACAGATCAACAGCAAACCCATGTTCCTGATTTACAGTATATGACATTCTTGAATGCGCTACAATAACATACATGCGTACTGCAACACATACCCTGATATCGGTACATATACCATAATATCGGTATATATACCATAATATCGGTATATATACCATAATATCGGTATATATACCATAATATACCATTCCGAGATACGGTACAGCATATGTAACATACATTGGTACGTACACTGTGACCCACATACGTAGATACGCTATAACACACGTAGATACGCCACAACAACATACATAGATACGTACATCGTGACCAATATACGTAGATGCATTACAACATAAACGTAGATACGTTGAAACAACATACGTAGATACGCTATAACATATGGAGATATGCTACAACATTCTTACATATTCTGAGATACGCTACAATAGCCAGCTATGTTCAGATCTGTGTTCCTGGGGAAGATACTACGCCTGGACGTGGACATACCCCACCCCACCCTGCCCTACTCCATCCCCCAGGACAACCCCTTCCTGCACGAGCCCGACACCCTGCCGGAGATATACGCCCTGGGGGTGAGGAACATTTGGAGGTGTGGGAAAGACAGAGGCGACCCTGACACCGGTAGGGACAGACAACTCCCAAGCACCATTTGTAGCTATTTCCGCTTTGCTCCAGTAGGCCTATAGACTGTAGGCAGTCCCGTGAGCGAGCCGAGTAGCTGTAGGATGTTTTCCTTTAGTATTTGCGACTTGTACTAAACAAATTAGTCTAACGATATTAGTCTATACAGACCAATCCAAGTTGTTCAATTCATAACAAACCTTAGTTTAGAGAAAGCTCTCTCATTGGCTCAATCCATGACCTTTATATTCATCCTGGCACGGCAGATGAAAAACGATGTAAAGTGATCCTTATTGACCAGGACCCCGTTCCACAGAAAGACCGTAGCGCTACGTGCGTCGTAACTCCATGTTAACGTATGGGAGTTACGACTCTCGTAGCGCTACGATCTTAACGTTGAAATGGTTCCGTGGTCTTTGGTAGACGCGACGATGCCATGACACTGGGCTTCAGAGGATGAGTCTATGACGTGTATGGTCGTTGTTGTATCAGGTGAGGGCAAAGGTCGGATTCTATGTGGTGACGTTGGCCAATCGGCGTGGGAGGAGCTAGACCTGGTCACAAAGGGAGCTAACTACGGATGGAATTCCAGAGAAGGCTTCCAATGCTTCACAGAAGAAACTTGCGGACACATAGGTTAGGAGAATTTTTTTTATTGGTTGTAAGGTATGTTTCACAGACACAGGGTGTGTTCATTTATAGCTAAACCGGATTTTTTAGTTGTCACTAAAGTGACGTCACAGATAGCCGCTCAGCGTGCATATCAGGTGAACCGCCGACGGGGGAAATATGGTATGGGTATGAAATTTGGCAAATCGAGTGCGATAGCTGCTTGCCGGTGGCAAAAAGAACACACCCAATATTACAACACTTAATGCAGTAATCCCACTGGACTGAGTATCGGTTATATGATGACACAATGACGACTATGTGTTTTCTGCTCAGGCGAGGAGGTACTTCCGGTGTATGCGTACTATCACAATGTGGGGAAGTCGGTTACCGGCGGCGTCTTCTACCGCGGCTGTGAGAGCCCCAACCTCAACGGCAACTACATCTACGCCGACTACATGAACGGGTTTGTTATTTGTGTGTTTTCTACAACATCGTGAACACATCCAGTCTGTCGTGAACATCCAGTCTGTCGTAGAACACAACCAGTCTGTCGTAGTACACATCCAGTTTGTCGTAGAACACATCCAGTTCGTCTGTCATTATTATTCACTAACTTCGTCTTTTGTTGTACCCTCATTGTCTGTGGTATTGCCTTGTAGTTCGTAAGTAATAATGTAGGCCTACCCATCTACTGTATGTAATATTACTCACGTAATCTAGTTGGTAATTTTCAGCTGTCATAACCCACATAGATCGTCTAGGAACGGTCAGTTTATCTTTGTATAGAGTCATGTCTGTCGTATTGCCTCTGTCGTAATTCCTTAGCAACTCGTACTAACGTACAGGCCCTCGTTCCACAGAACAATCTCAGCGCTACGAGAGTCGTAACTCAAGTAGTAACTCCATGCTAAAGTACAGTAGTTAAGCCTACTACTGTCGTAGCGTTACGATATTTCTGGGGAACGGGCACCAGATATATTTTCGCACTTATTTTAACGCACTATTGTCAACGTAATTTCGTCTGACACATTGCCAAATTTAATTTTAATACCATTATCATATATCATATTACCAACGTGTCTTTTCATCTTGCAGCCAACTGTTCAGTCTGTCCCAGAATGCATCTGGGGAGTGGGATAACCGACTGGTTCACATGTGTGAGAATAACATCTGTTTGAACGGTTTGATTGGCCACTACGAACGTTACGTCATATCCTTTGGCGAGGATGAAGACGGTGAATGCGAATAATTTATACCGACAATATTTTTTTTAGGGCTTTTTATGTCGTCTTTGGGCTATAAGGCCTAACTAGTTATACGTTGTGTGATGTGTTTGAGTAGTAGGCCTACGAAGTTCTTGAGCATTGCTTACATGTACATACTATTATCACATAACATAGGAGTTTTGGAGAGCAATAAACCCATGCTATACATATAAATATGTTCACTGATGTAATAACACTATAGATTTCTATAATTGTATTCATACGCGATATGAAAGCTTTTTTTTGCCTCTTTAAGAGCTTCTTCTTGGGACTTAATTTGTGGATATAAAGTTAAGAGATTTCTTCAATTATATATGCAAACACATTTATTAATATTTACACATTTACTTGGAACTATATTTTGTCGGCTTGCTTTAATCAAGTTCCCAAGACATTTGCCCATATATAGTGTTTGTGACTGAAAATCGATATTACAATAGCTTCTACAGTTATGTGATAAATAGAATCTCACATTCGTGTTCATATATTACTGAATTTATTAAACTCTTTGGCAAAAATTATATTATGCTTGGCAGAGCCTCACTTAATATCAGTTTTGCCAACTCGTTTAATAAATTCATTATTATATGACCACTCATGTGAGATCCACTAAATAAAATAAGGAAATTTGTTACGAATATTTTTTGGGGGTTACTAGTAAATCTATATGTAGTGATAATATTTTGGAGAAAAAAAAACAACTTTATATATGTTGTCAATATTTTTTAAAAAAAGAAAGAAAAAAAGGGCTGTTATGGGCCTATAGTTTCCAATAAAGGCTTACAATTTCCAGTAATGGTGCATAGTTACCAATAATAATCCATATGAGTTTTCAGAGTATGTTGGCTCTTGGAATCTTTCGATATTTAGTTCTAAATTCCATACACTGCAATGATGCTCTAACCAAAATATTTTTATTGCAGATAAAATTTCAAATTTGGAAACCTCCAATGAAATTGAGGATTCTGTTCCTCACGACATATATGACAGTAACATTTTTGAGGTGAAGGTCTTGGAGCAACATGGTCAGAACAGGCTGAGTGAGAAACACGTGGACGAACGCCAAGACAATGTCGGGGATGTTGACGATTGGTCGGAGGACAGTCATGTGTCGGAGGATGGGGATTTTAGCGACGAGATCGAGAATGAACTGAGAGGCATGCCCAGTACCATTTCCCGGTCCTTGCCCAATGAAGATGTGTTCATGCCATCTCCCCAAATGGACTGGTCCGATGGGAGTCATCCCGGTGCTTCCAGTGAACATTCCAACATGGCCGAGTCCAAGATGAGGGGTGCGTTAAAACTGGGCAGCGGATCTCCCAAGACGTCCAAGCAGAACAAAGTGGTGGATTTTGATAGCGAGTGGGGGCAGCCATGGGAAGACATCCAAACTGTGATAAACTCGGCCGACCAAGCCCATCTCGTACACCAGTCTTCCAACCATTCCACTGGGTCGCACAAGCAAACTCCTGTGATGAAGTCCACCATTCCATCCGACCTGGGGTCGGAGTTCGCCATTAAAGGGATAAAGGTCAAATCGCCGTCGGCTTCCGAGGTCAACTTCTTCTCAGATATGACGCCAGACATTCGAATAGATCACAAGGACCCACTTGCAGAGTTGGAGAAGGAAGTAGAATTAAAGGAACACCCCCTGATAAGTGAAACGTTTGCTGTGAAGTCCACGGGAGCTGTCAATGACGTGGTAAGTGAAGTATTCATGTAAAGTCTGGCGGGTGGTAGTGCACTGGCAAAACATTGGTCTTCAGAGCCAAAGGCCCTGAGTTCACATTCTGTCCCAGGGGCCTGGCATCAATGTTCGTGAAAGTTACCTTTCTGACTTGATCATGATAGAATGCAGTCTATTCTTGGTCCATTAGTACCAGCTGTTGCTCGTAGGTTTACTGAAACGTTCAGCACTAGATGTTGCAGGTTTTCTCCTGCCCTAAACTGACAAAACGTGACAAAATCTTGAAAGCGGGTCTAGACCCCAATTAAAATATTCAATAAAAAATTCATGTAAAGCATGCATTTCAAGTATGACATTCACGTCAAGAATACCAACTATTCATAATTACATGTATGCCACCATTCACATTTTGATGCCTTTCAAAAATCAAGTATGACATCATTTACATCAACTAATAGCTAGCGATGCTATTGTGATAAATGTAGATACTCATTTTCAGAGTGAAGGTGACGGTTGGGGAGATGGCCTTGACTGGGGAGCAGATTTCTGAATTGAAAGAATGACAACCATTGGTGGATAAGGATTTCTGAATTGAAAAAAGGAAATCCATTGGTGGATGAAAACATACTGCGTGCCGTTGTGCCATCAGTGCTATGGTGGAGGGGGGGGGGGGAGGAATTGGAGGAGGAAGGAAGGGGGGGGTGCAATAAACTAATTGAGATCAAATGTGATATCTCTGGTACCAAATGGTGAACTATGAAAATGTATCATATCTATATATTGAGCATAATTAGAAACATTACAGAAATCTGGTTTGAGGAGAATCTCATTAAAAATCATTTTCAATTTTTGCATTTTTCTAATAATTCGAACAATTTTCTCCTGTTTGAATTATTAGGGTAATTACAGTGTAGCTATCAGCAACTATTTTGAGTAAGTTTTATGTAGAGGGGTGCAACCTATGTGTGGACCATGCTGAACAACATGATTCATCTCTGAATCGAACAGAAATTTAAGCACACGATCTGTATTAACGGTTTATTAAGATTTTATCTGGAGTTTAGTCAACCCAAAGCTAGTACCCGTGTTTGGCTATCACTGGAACTTGGAAGATTCTGGGTAATTCTTGGAAATTCTAAAAATAAACATGACCCACTTACAGCCCCAATGGAGTCCTTGCTTTATTATACTTTGTTCGTGTTGAAAAACTTGCTTGCAGATTAGACTGTTGTACCAAGTTCTTGTAGACCATTGTAACAATGGCTCAGCATTAAAGGGGTAAAGCAAGGACTGGTCGGCTCAGAGTCAGTATACTGTGTGTGAGTGGGGTATTCATGTTCTATTTGCGGCATGATATTCCTCCAAGTGAGCTAGCACTATAAACTGGTGGAAATCTAGACTAGTACAAGCAGTACATATGCTGTGAGTGAAAAAATCTTGAGTGGCTTTAAACCCCAAAATCAACCAATCACTCGTACATGACTACAGATCCAATTTGTCAAACATGGTGTGTCTGACAAACCATTAGAAAGTTTAACCAACCAACCAACCAACCCATTGATTAATAATTAATTTTTAAATCCACGAAATCCAATTTTACAAAAAGTATAGAAATCCAATAGAAATGAATAAAATGCGAGAGGAAACAAGATTACTCCAAATAATGCTCCCACCGCTGGGTTAACCCTCTCCCTGCTAGATTAGGCACAGCTCTTTAAGGCATAGTTAAACCAAACCACTGCCTTTTGTGGCATTTTTAGATGCCTACTCAGGGTATATATATATATATATATATATAGCTGGTTTAAAAACTATCTGGCACTGGTTTACCAACTATCTGGCACTAAGTGTCGAACATGTTCATGATAAAATCAAGTAGAAATAATACTATTAATAGAACTAGTTTTGTATATTGCTCACAATCCTGTCTCTTAATTAGTCTTAAGCCAAGTAGTTTATAGTGTAGGCTGTGAACATAACATGTACAGAAGTATTAAATTTGGTGTCTTGAAGAGGTAATAATTTGTATATTTTAAAAAGAAATATGGGATAGTAGTTTGTAGAACAAAAACACAACTGGAAAGTGAAATGACATATAATATCGTCTATTATTGCATGTCTGTGTAATGCAAGGACTTGGGACATTGCTGAAATAAATATACATTGGTCGTTTTCCTTTTACTATATTTTTGTTTTGTCACCTTTAGCTACTGAACTGATCTGCACAATATTATACTACACTAGTAATCTGGAAAGTAGCGACTGGCTAAATCAGTTCAAAGCAAAATAGCAGCAAATCGGTTCGCGCATATGTGCAGTCCATTCACTTCACCAGCGATATAGAAACCTGCCCATGTTACTATTGGACATTCAACGGCCAGAATCAAAGTTCCGATAGTAAATTTGGCCCATTACCATGTTTAGCTAGCATTTGCAGGTTTAAGTTTGAATTCACATGTGCTGCATTCAGGTTCTATAACATTATCATACGCTATACCACTATTCTACAAAGTCTGATGATCTACCATCCTTGTAGTATCAGTGAACTGTTTAAAAAAATTCCGTAGTGCTAAATGTTGCAGTAAACCTGCGAGCACCGGCTGGTACTGACATAGGATGATAACTGCATTGGCACAGTACAGACAGCGCATCTATTGTCATCACGTCAGAAAAGTCATTTTTGTGAACATCGACGCCAAGCTTTGAACCCAGGGCCTTTGGCTCTGAAACCCTATGTTCAACCATTGAGCTACCACCTGCCTGCGGTGAACCGTTAACAGACAGTGGATTTACACATAAAGTACGTGTACAACACAATACATTAAATTTTTTATTTTTCAAATATTTCAGTTACAATGGTTACAAAAAGTGTCTATTTAGATATGACATAATCCACCTTGAGGTAGGTGGATGATGGAACAACTACAGAACTAAAGATTGGCTGTACACCTGGCAATTTCTTGCATTCTTGGCATATTTCTCTAAAAGAAAACCTTAATAATATTCATACACCCAGAAAACAAAACAGTCATCACAAAGCAACGATGCTAACAATTGGTACGAAGCATGATAAAAATAAAAAGGTGGAAGCAACACTCTCCCAGCCAATTTATTTTCAAGATATTGCTGCACACAGACATATTCATGCAAGATTCTAGTTTTTACTTTGAAAATATGAGTCTGATAATTTTATAAATATTTGGGCTAGTTTAATTTCTTTTTAATAATTTTATAAACCACATCAAATAACCAGTTACTAGATAGATTAACAATGAAATAAATACATTTCAAAATTAAAATACAGCCGCCATTTTGGTCCATTTTAAATCTGTCGATTATTTCCCACAGATGTACAGTTTTCTGTCCATTATCATTTACAAATGTACAATTGTGATATTCATTTGAGATTGTGCTGACTTGTACATTCCAATCTGCAGAATACAATTACTCACACATTGAAAAATATCTCGACTAGTCGGGATTGAACTAAAGACTCCTGACTACGAGTCCTACACTTTACCACCTGAGCAATGCAGGTTAAAAAGAAATCTACCAAAATTCATCAAGTCTTTTGAAACAGTCACAGTAGCCAGCAACAGCTCGTGCTTTACAAAGTGTTCGTGCAAAGGGAATGGAACAGGAAATATGCATGACAATTCAGCTCCAAACCAGACATACTCACGAAGCGCATATGAAACGTGTGCAGTATTTAACTCTTATAACATCCTCGTGACAGTCTATTCGACATTTACTAGGATGTTATCCTATACGTAATTAACTTGTTTAAAATTGCTAACGAGGATAAAAAATAAAATAAAATATTATGAAAATCTGGATGAGCTGGCATAGAAATGGGATCCTCTATACAGGAAGTTGTGTGAATACAAAATGGATGGTTCTGATAGCTATTAACACTGACATGATATTCAAATGGAAATGAAAACTAAGCATAAAAAGAGTCATGATGTCGACCATGAGCAACGATGAAACCCTATGTCAACCTCCCATGGAAACGTTAAACATGAAAGTGAAGCAATGATAATGTGAAGAAATGCAAACCTGTCGTGAAAGTATGCAAACTCCATTCTCTTAATGTTTCAACCCTTCTTTCTCTGTAATGTTAGGCAACGGCCTTCAAAACACAGCGTGTAGGTCTTTCGAACAATAAAACAATCTGTGAGATTTGGGTAGGAATAATACAAGTCTCCTGTCGTATATATAGATCACAGTATGACCTATTATGACCTACTTCTTTCCCCTCCCCCTTCCCCGCCCCCGAGTCGCCCGCGTGCGCTTCGTGGGGGTCTGTTCCTGCTCGCCTTCCGCTGCCTCGGGTTCCGCTTCCTGTTCCATCTCTGGCTCCGCTTCCTGTTCCGCTTCCGCCTCGGGATCTATTATTCCTAGATGTTCCGTCAGATCAGCAGCCCCCACCCACTGATCGCCATCCTCGCCCCTCATCTCGACATTCTGGTCCACTCCGTCGCCCAGTCCCGGAATCTGCATCTCCCCAGGGCTCATCTGCACGCTCACTGCCCCGTTTGCCGCGGCCTGCGTCTTGGCAGATTCTTCTGCTTTTGCGTCGGTTTCCATCTTCCCTTCGCCATTCGTCTCGGCCTGCTGGGCGGCCAGGGCTTGCTCTTCCTCCACCTTCCTCTTCCTCTCCTCCACCTTCCTCTGAGCTTCCTCCTCCTGCTCTTTCTGTTCAGCCACCTTCGTCTTGTACTCAGTTATTGCGTTCAGTTTGAATTGCTGAGATGGGAAAGAAAATAAATATTAAATGTATTGTTACTGAATTGGGGTTTAGAGCCGCTTTTAAGATACTTTCACTTATATCACGGCTTGTCAGTTTAGGGCAGGAGGAAACCCACAAATCCATCGCGCTAAATATTGCAGTAAACCTGTGAGTACCGGTTGGTACTGACAGACCAAGGCATGTTCTAATGTGGCCGTACATGTGAATTCCCAAATCTCTAAGTGAAACTTGTCCAGGATAATGCCTTACAACTGAGAGATATTACAAGTATAACAATATACAGTATATAATAACAGACGAAAATAAATTTGATTTACTTATATTCCCCCAAATGTAATCTCAACAATGAAATTTTTGTAATGGTCACAATGCAAATATTTATTTGTATAATTTACAAAATAAAGTTATTTAGACTTTTTCCATAGCAGCTAGATCCCCTCACCATTACCAAGTTCAGAAAGTACAATTAAAAAAAAAAAATTCATGTAAGTTTTATTTTTACTATAATGTCCACAACACACTTTCTAAATAAAAAAAAAGAGGGAATGAGAAATCTTCCTACCTAAACATATAGTCACCAAATTAATTCAATACACAAGTTTTGACAGCTGAGGTAGTATCAAAAAGATTTGATACCCATTTCCAATGCAAATTTCTGTCTCAGAATGGAATATCTGCAATGTGGAATTGGCTAAGTTGGTAGAGGTTTGATTGACTCCCATCAGTACTATTACATTAACTTCTAAAGGAACTCCGTAAATACTGGTCCTCTACGATACAAACTTTGTCCAATGAAGAATTATAGGGTGGCATAGCAACATCCATTCTCGCACTTGAGGGGTACTTAATTCTGTTCCTATTTCACTTCATGTGCTACCCTTGGCACACATCTCGAGGGAACCTTGCACAAACAGTTTAGGAGCTATAAAAAGAACCATCTTAAGTACCCAATCACAAAAATTATAGGGATGTAACTCTAATACCCACTAAATAAGCAGGAATGATAAAATCTATTTCACTGGATAGATTTGACACCAAATTCATCAGGAAAATTATTTCATTAGTTGGCTGTTTGTGCAAGTTTCCCTCTAGATGTGTGCCAGAGGTACCACATGAAGTGAGATAAGAATGGAATTAACTACCCCTCAAGTGCGAGAATGAGTAACGTTGTATTCTACCAACAGCAGCAACTTAAAACTTGTTTCTATTTTTACACGCTGTACCAGGTAGCAGACATGTCATGGTTTGTGCGCACACCTTTTGAAGATAAAATTTTTAAAGTAGTTTTTCTTCACTATACCTGTGACCTAATAGTAGCATTTCATTGGCTATGCAAATTATCATGCAAATTATCTTCCATATTTGAATACCAAAGTAGATCACCCCTGAATATATGAACAGCATTAAACATCTGAATTTGTGCACTGTCAGTATATGTTGCATTAAAGGTCCATTTACAATTTGGGTTTGTACACTTGTCAATTTTGATCAAACTGATGCACCTAGAATTGTATCAAATAATCAAACAGATAAAATTCCTATTACGTCTCACCCGCTTTCAAAACACAATTGTGATTTCAGCGGATTGTCTATAAAATATTTCATAAACCAATTAAATCGCTTCCCAAGGCATACATCCGGAATGTGTGTAGTGATTGTATAGCTGTCAGGAGTGCATGAGTAATGTGTAGACTACACTAGGGCAACATTCCTTTGACCTGTACAAAGTGTTTGGAGTACTCTGAACAGACAATTTTGTCAATGAGAGTCTCGCACACTGTGCCACATCTAAGGCAACTCTTTGCCGCCATCTTGCTTGTGCGAGACATGTGTGAGTCGTTCCTATCACTCAGAACACCGTACTGGAGTAATGTCACCTGTCTGTCTGTTGTTTTTGTTTGAATTGGGGTTTAGAGTCGCATTACTGAATGTTGCAGTAAACCTGCGAGCACTGGCTGGTACTGACAGACTGATAGAAGGATGATAAATGCATTGCCACTCAATATCACGTCAGAAAGATAACTTTTGCGAACATTGATACTGGGCCACCGGGGCGGGATTTGAACCTGGAACCTTTGGCTCCGAAGTCCAACGTTCTACCACTGTGCTACCACCCGCCCCCTCTGTCTGTCTGAGAATACTCTGTGTAGCTCAAAGGAACCTAGGCCTAATGCAGAGTACATCTGGCTACAGGAGAGCTGTACCTTCCACTTCTCATAGTGCTCTTCAGAGGAGCAGTGTTTCTGCTTGGCGGCCTCTTCATTATTGTAGAACCTACAGCAGAGTCTACAGAAGAAGCCAGTCACCGACACCACGTAGTCTTTGCCTGGGGAAGAGCCATGGCAACAATAAACAGTGAGTACAGGTAACAATAAACAGATATTCAAGATATCAATTTACAGTATTTTTTATATCTTCTCAATTAAAATGTAGAAAAAATTTGACAGTATTTATTAATTTCCGTGACCAAAATATTTAAGATATAAATTTAAAGTTGTTTTTTTTTACTTTTATCTTCTCGGCTAAAACGTAGACACAGATTTTTAATACATGTAATTATTATCTTTTTTTACTCAACCAAAATGTAAACTTACAGTATATTAAACAAATTTCAACAAAAATGTTTTAAGACTTCAATTTCAAGTTTGCTTAAAGATGAAAACTTTGTATTTTTTAAAACTATTGACACCTTATTAGCATAACCTTACCTTTTGGAGTGTCCGCTCCATAACTAGGTATTTCATCCTGAAAAACACATGTACACATAAATGCCTTGCAAGGAATGTAAAACTATAGAAAACGAGTAAATGAATTACAGCTTAACTTCAATCTCATTACTTCCAGGGACTAGGCAAACAAGGATTATCCAAAATATGTGATAATTCTAGCGATTGGTAAATGTTAATTATTTTATTACATCAATTATAAAAACTATAAGTTGTTCATAATAAAATGATAAAGTAAGAAATTGTTTTGTCATCAAGTTGCTAAGTATTGAAACAGAAAAGACAACATACTGCTTCGACGATCTCTGGCTTAGGAATAACATCTGGACGGTACTTTCCTCCATACATTTCTCGCATCTGCAAAATACATACAATGTTGAATAAAGACAAATTAGACTTCACTACACATAATTAAAGACATATAATTGTTTTTTTGTTGTTTTTTTTAGATTTCGACCATTGAAAATATAAGTTTCAATATGATATATCATAAGCGCATTAACTATTTCATAGGATAATTTTCATGTCGTAGATAAATAGAATGACATGGATACGGCATATGTAATCGACCCCTGGACAAATAAATTGGCGGATTTCCGTGGAAAATTGCCATGCCTGCACCACATGTTGTATAAATGACACAAACCTCCAGATGCTGGTCCGTGAGTCTGTGAGCCAAGACCTCGGAGAAGTTAGCAAAACCACCCACGTTGCACCAAGAGCATCCCCTCTTTACCTGTGCCTCTCTTTGCTGAAAGAAAATATTAAATTTAGCCAAGCCAAAACAGTAAATATTAATGAATAAGTGAGTGAATTATGGTTTTACGTCACAACGGGAATCTTTCACCCATACGCGATAAAAATATTAATGAAGGTTCACCCAAATTAAAAGAGATCGGGCCCCAAGGTAACAAAACATTTTTGAGAACGATTTCATTCTTAATTAAATTGGTTTTTTTTACAAATCCCCATACAAAATTTGAGTCGAGTATGAAATCTTACTCAAAAAGATTTTTTTAGCCTCGGAGCCTGGCAAGAATGACTTTCACATTTTTAATATTGTAAAATGCATAAATATTCTTTTGAGAGAAATTGGGTTTTTCAAATGATTTATTTTAATGCTCAACATACAAGTATACAAGAGAACCTATTTGCCAGGAAGTTTTATTTATTTATTGGAATTGGGGTTTAGACCCGCTTTCAAGAATCACTTCAATAATATCACGGCTTGTCAGTTTAGGGCAGGAGGAAACCCGCAACATCTGTAACACTGAATGTTGCAGTAAACCTGCGAGCACCGGCTGGTACTGACAGACCAATGATTGCATCAGATAGGTAACCTCCACAAACATTGTTGCAAAGCTTCCGCAACAGGATTTGAACCTGGTACCTTTGGCTATTAACTCCAAACGTTCTACCACCCTCCCCCTGTCAATGCCAGAATGCCAAGCCTTTAGTAACACTTTTAACATTTTTTCTTCATAGGCACATTAATTACCTGTAATATAACAAAGGTCAAGGTCAAAGCCATCTTTTTGGTATCTTCGTTTATTTTGCGAAACGACATGTCGCGTTGCCCTGGTTACCTGACGATGCTGCACGATCATGAAGTAAACAATCCTGGCAATTCTGATAATTCGGAAGACTCGACCAACCACGACCAACCTGGAGAAGTAACATACAGAGTAACATACAAAGTAACACCCAAGCTAGCATACAAGATTTTTCATTTGATTTTTTTTTTTCATTGGGGTTCAGAGCCACCATCAAGATTCTTTCACATTCAAAGTAGCATCCAAAGTAACATCCAAAGTAACATCAAAGCTAGCATTCAAAGCAACTTCTAAATTAACATCCAAAGTAGAATTCAAAGTAACATCCAAAGTAACTTCCAAAGTAACTTACAAAGTAGCACAAAAAGTAGCATACAAAGTAACATTTAAAGTAACATCCAAAGTAACATCCAAGCTAGCATTCAAAATAACTTCAAAAGTAACATCAAAAGTAGCATCCAAAGTAACACACAAAGTAACATCCAAAGTAACATTCAAATTAACATCCAAAGTAATATCCAATATAACATCCAAGCAAGTATTCAAAATAAGTTCCAAAGTAACATCCAAAGTAACATTCAAAGTAACATCCAAAGTAACAAACATACAATGTTTTACCATTAACCCTTTTTTTGCTGGAAACATCCAAAGAAGTCCTATCCATAATTTTTTTATTTTATTAATCCAATAGGTAGAAAACTAACTGTAATTATATTATATAAAAGTAAACTTACTTTGCATAATCAACGTTGTTATCCTCATTGCAGTTGTTGTCAGTTTCGATGGCAATAAACACCATGTCAATGATGAAGGACACAAACACAATAAACATGTCCAACAAATCCCAGATATTGTAGAAAAATTCTTTCCTGGAAAAAAAAACGAAGCAATAATATATACAATTAAATTATTGTACAGATCTTTAGTTTTTCTGGGTCCCGTTCCACAGATCAATTTTAGCGCGACGAGAGTCGAAACTCCTGTACGTTAGCATGTTGCTAAGAGGGTACGACTCTCGTAGCGCTACGATTGTTCTGTGGAACGGGGGCCTGTACCAGTGTGGTTTTTAACATAACATAGTTCTTGTTGCAGCACTATAACAAGTAGTTGTTCAAATGGGACACACAAGCCACTACTGATGTGTATAATCACTGGTTTGCAATATTAAATATTTTACATATGTAAAATTAACAAATCAACACAAAGTGCATCTTTAAAAATTCACAAAGCTCGATAAAACTTGTGTTAATGCATTTGACATATATAGACGGTGACAAGGTCCTCTGTTGAGGCTACTTCTATATTACAAATATGCCAAGATTTTTTAAATTTGACTTTGAAAACTGGCAAGAACAGACCATATTTTAATACAATCACAGTTTTTGGACATATGACATGGTTAAACATATTTACCTGAAAGTATGTACATTTAATTTGTCCACACAAATATATTGAGCAACAAGCTATATTTTGCGCATGCCCAACTTGTTTGCAATATTTTCTGATTATATATTTTTTTTTTTATAAAAAAATATGGAAAAAATATGAAAATATTGAAAAACAATGGGACATGCGGAAAATGTAGCTTGTTGCCCAACTTGTGAAAACAAATCAAATGTATAAATTTACTTTCAGGTAAATTTACCTTTGACCATGAAATATGTCAACAAACCATGAAACCATGAAAATATGTCCACAAACCGTGTTTGTGTATCTTTAAAGCATCATTTTCAAATTGCAGTGCACAGAAATCTAAAATAGCTTAATAGTGACAAAACAGGCAGGAAATTCATCCACTGATAATATGCATAATAATATTAATAAAATTCCTCGGTTGTCTCACCCTTCATAAAATATTCTGGCGCAGACTTCCAGTACGAACAAAGTGATGATGACGTGAGATACGATCTCCAGACCATTGTCCACACGAGCACAGGTGTTCCGCGACAGGTCGACGACCACCAGGAGGAAGTCAAGTAAAATGAGGATGACCGTCAATGATCGGAATATTAAGTGCTCGACGACATTCTTTACGTAAAATTGCAGCGTTCTGAAAGAGAAGATGGCAAAATTATCATATTAAATTTAATATCAATATAATATAATATCAGTCAATGATAGGTATAAAAAATACTTCTTTTTTTTTGGAAACAATAACCAACATATGACTTGAATTAACCTCTCTCTGATGCCCTACAGACAGTTTAATCAGGTAGGCAAAGGATTAAGTGAGGAATACAGTATATGGAATACAAAGGTGGTCCAGTGGTAGATCATCAAATTTGGGAGTCGAAGGTCTGATGGAACACTTCAGAGGGGGACCTTCATCACTGACCTCAGAAATTAACGTTTCAATATGTATGTATTTATTTTATTAATTTTTTTTAATTTGGGTTATAAACAGTTTCAATATTCTTCCAATATTTTTTTGTTTCCTTTTTTTAATTGGGTTTAGAGTCACTTTCAATATTCTTTCACTTATATCACAACTTGTCAGTTTAGGGCAGGAGGAAACCCGCAACATC
>JAUTBT010033811.1:0-18365 GCA_032361225.1 Lepetodrilus schrolli | reverse complement strand
GTCTTGTCAGTACCAGCCAATGCTCACAGGTTTACTGCAACATTCAGCGCTACAGATGTTGCGGGTTTCCTCCTGCCCTAAAGTCGTGATATAAGTGAAAGAATCTTGAAAGCGACTTAAAACCCCAATTCAAAAATAAATAAATAAAAATGTTTTGTCTTCACATTCCCGGCTAGTGCTAGGCAAGATTTCCACTGGTTGATGGTGCTAGCATATGGAATATCCGGCTACAGCCAGAATATGGATACCCCATTGGATACAGTATACTGACTCCGCGCCAACCAGTCCTTGCTTTAGCCCTTTACTGCTGAGAACCAAGCAGGGGAACGACAAGAAGAACCATCTTTTAACATCTTTTGACATGATGTTGCAGAGACTTGATCCACTTTCCTCGACCTACTGCACTCTCAAACATACATACATATCAGATAACACTACATCTTCACATACATATGGGACAGATAATTAACACAGCTACATAAGTGAAAGAATCTTGAAAGCGGCTCTTGACCCCAAGGAAAGAAAAGGATGCTTTAACCGTCTCCCTGCTGGTTTAGGCACAGACACTGCTTTTTAGGGCATCTCTGGTTGCCTCCAGCATGGAGAAAGTTAATTCAGGTCAGGTGGTGGTGGTTCTTCTGATGGTTATATGGACTAAAAACTACATGTATTGTATTAAACATTCCAGATATTTACATTGAAGTGTTGAAGCGTACGTAAAATGTCTACTATCCAGTTGCTCATTGCATAAAGATTGCATAAAGAAAATTATGCATTAATTCAGGTCATGGTGGTGGTGGTGGTTCTTCTGATGGTTATACGGACACAACTATAGATCATATATGTAATGCAATGTATGCAGTTTGATAGGAATGTACAAAGAAATTGTATTAAACATTCCAGAGATTGACGTTGAAGAGTACGTACAATATCTACCATCCAGTTGCTCATTGCATAATCGTCGCAAATGGGTGAAAGATTCCCGCAGCGACGTTAAACTCCATAATCACTCACTCACTCATTGCATAAAGATGTAAATGATACCATTGAGGTTTGTATGTATACATTATTAAACTAAGCATAGTTTCAGGGTAGAGGTAAATTGTTCAAATCCTGCCCCAGGGGCCCGGCAAAATGTTCGCGGAAGTTACCTTTCTGACGTGATATTGATAGGATGCGCTGTCTGTAGAGTGCCAATGCAGTTATCCTTGGTCTTGTCAGTACGAGCTGATGCTCGCATGCTTACTGCAACATTCAGCGCTACGATGTTGCGGATTTCCTCCTGCCAAAAACTGACAAGCCGTGATATAAGTGAAAGAATCTTGAAAGCGGCTCTAAACCCCAATTCAATATAGATACTGTAGTTTACTCCAATAATAATGTATAGTAAAGTAATGTGCTCAAATATATACTCAACAAAATTAATTAAGGGCCAGTTCCCATTTTGGACATATAATTTAAACCTTTCTATTATTTCAACAACAAAGAATTTCCAAACATCTACAAGCTGCAGGTAATCTTCAAAAACTTGCAGATGCATTGGAAAGAGAATAGCACTAGATTCCTAAAACCAGTTCCGAAATTTGGTAAAAGCATCACCATAAAATATCTGCCGCCCCTTAATTAATTTTGCTGAGTATATAGTAGCCTACTATGTACATTTATAGTATTGTAATGTACAACATGTGTGTACTTCAATATGTACAGTAATGTACATCAATATGTATAGTGGTGTGCTCCAATATGTATACTTCAATGTCTATAACGTGCTCCAACATACATTGCAGTGTCCTTCAATATGTATAGTAGCGTGCTCCATTATGTATATTAGCGTGCTACAATGTGTACGGTAGTGTACTCCAAACAGATCAACCGTCTTCACTCCACGTTCCCGCCAGTACTAATCCGCGCTATGCCGAGCAGGGGTATATGTTAAGCTAAGCTAATACTAGGGATGCCTCATTGCATCTGAAAATTGGATAGACAAACATACCAAGTACTGTAAATTAATACCATAGGAGGGGGGTGTGGGGGTGGGGGGCAAGTTTAAATAAAGGCTTAACAACAAGAATCTGAGTCAATGTGTCTGTATAATCGTGAGCTTTTTTTGGAACAGGGTACAGTACAGTTAAATTCTCAACATGAAGCACATCTATCTAAAATATATAGTCCCAATGATGATGAAAACATGATGTTAAATGAGTAGGTAGATAGAGAGACCATTAGTGGTACACAATATAGCATATTTTATTAAATATATTTATGAAATGTGTGAACATTAATTTCTATTTTAGTGCAATTTAGTCGTGAATATATTGAATATAATGTTATCGCGCTGTGCATAAAACTCATATAAAATTTATTTTAAAAAAACAACATTAAATAGTGAACGGCTACGTTATGGTGGAAAATAATACATTTCAACTACAGAACAGCTTATAAATATACATGCCTACCAATGAAAACTTACATCAGAAACGTAAAAATATGACTATATTCTACATAGAATCCGAAGAATTATAATACATGTACTAAGATATAGTCGTGAACATTAAATGTATTAAATGCGATGTAACTTTTGTATTTTAGTACCGTCTGCAGTATGTTAGTAAGTAAAATGGTATTATTGGTGATCAATCATACTTGAACGTATGCTGCAAAAATAAACTGTCTACACAAGACGTTAAATATAAGTAAAATTGTATTACTGCAGTGATCATTCTTGTAATGTTATTACCTATATGCATTTATTTCCTTCATTTTATAAACACTCTCAATAAAACAGTTTGCTATTAGGGCGCATTAAAATCTAAAATAGTTACATATGTATTCCGAAATCAAACATCCTTGCGTGGATGAGTATATCTGATGTTAAAAGGTCCAATACGCGTCACAGATTGATGTTGCAGAGAGCTATCACTTTTCTTTTATGTCTATCTATTACTAAGACTAAGATCATGTTCTCTGGTTTACAGGCATTACGCTTGGACACCTTTTCTCCAGCGATTTCCCCCCCGTCTTTCCTTACGTGTTTTAAGGTCATATGCTTATCTATGGTAATTTCCGTGTCTGGGTACTGATAAAACAGGATGCATTGGTGTAATTCGACAGGTTCATGTGTATGCATAACAGAGGGTGGCAACCAGTTGTTCTAGTCTGACCGAGGGATGGTTGGAGTACGGGTGTAATGTTCGATACCCATGTCGTAGTACCTGGGGCCCGGTCCACAAAGCAATAGTATTTTTACAGGCGATTGTAAACCTATCGTAAGATGAGAGTGGTGGGCACTATCCTCAACCTACGACAGGTTTACAGTCGATCGTAGCTATATGGACCTGGGTATCCTTTCCCAAAGCTTCTTATCCACTAATAGACCATAACGCTCTATTGGTCTCTTAGCGGATACGAGAGCTTTGTGAAAGGATACCCAGGACCCTGGACAGTGCTTTTCACGAAAGGATTGTAGCGGAAGTCCGGGCATAAATCGAGTCTTCCGTAATTTCCTGCTGCAGTAAAAGCATAGCGTACACTCTGATTTACTAGTATGCGCAGACCTCAGGTAGGCTACGACCCTTTAGCGAAAGGCAAGCAATCCCAACAAACAATTCAACATTGATACAACGTCACTTTTTGGTCATGATGACGTTGCGAAGTGACGTTGCTGGAACGTAATTGTGTAGACTCCATTTTACGTTTCTACAATATAGTGAAGTGACGTTGCCACAATGTTGCCACATCGTCGCGAAGTGACGTTGCTACAACGTAATCGTGTAGACTCCCTTTTACGTTGGTACAACGTAGTGAAGTGACGTTGTGAAATGACCTTCCAGCAACCATTACACAACCTACTAGTGACCTTTCCACAACCTTCATATGACCTTTCAGCAACCATTACATAACATTTTATGGACATTCCAGAAATGCGTACACAATTATTTCCAGGATCTGCTCCTGCTACACAACATGAAGCATTCAATTTCAATTACAAACACTTTATTTTCATAAACAGTAAGCAACTATTAAAATTGATCCACAATGAATCACTTATCGTCCTCATCTGATAGCGGTCTAGGTGCTGCTGTAGTCCTAGCTGTAACCTAATTCTGCAATGAAAAGAATTTACTTTTATAGTTCAATACATGAACACACTATTACAATTTTAAGTCAACTAGTACTAGGAATATCAGAATTTAGACGTAGATGTAAATGGAAGTGAGGGACACCATTTTTCTTAAGGAATAGTCTATATTTAAATGATGAAATAAACTAGTCATTAGTCTTGAGCCATAATTTTTAAATAGCTCATGTCGTCAATTCCAAATTATCACACACACACACACACACACACACACACATACACACACACACACACACACACACACACACATAGTCCATTAGTCTAGTGTAAACACTCAAATCATATCTATAATTAATATACACAATATTATAACTTATTTTACCTACAAGTGTTATACATATAGCTAGCTACAATCTAGAGACATTGAATGCAACACTGGCTACTGGCTATGCTAAGCGCTGCCAACAGCATCTCTCACATTCCTGTTAATTATATGCGTATCTCTAGTGACCTAAATAAAGGGCTGGACGACCGTTACTGGTTACTGAGAATTAAAGTTCCCAGTATGTGTTATAATACATGCATTTGAATTTCTAGCAAATTAATAAGCTTCTTATAGTTATACAACACAAGAAAAGTTAATTTTTTACATTACACAACTTGTGTCTTTCGTACTTACCTGTATTAGAAGACAAAGGGATCCGTGTCAGTCCATTGTATTCTTAATGCAGACAACAGTTCTTTGAAAATGATGCCTTGGTTAACGAATGAGATTGCTCCATTAGCAAACCGATTCCTGACTGATATCATGTCCTCATATAGACTGATGTGTACCCAAACCAGTTTGTTTAGAGGCATACATTTAAAAGTTACACAAATAAATTGTCTAACAACTGAGTTTGTAATATATTCGTTCATTATAATACATTATATTACAATCGAAATACACGTGATAAATGGTGTTACAAATTATAAAATAGATTTTTTTGGGGCACCAATATATCAATCACCAAACATCAAGAAAATAGAGAAACACTAAGGGATGATAATATTCACATAACATCTCTACAACTTTATAATTGATCTTAGAATTCATACTTATAGTTTGACAACGTATCAATCAATCATCAATGGTCGGGACATAGAACTAATTAACTATAAAGTCCTGGTCATGTGACCATTAAGATACGTCCACACAACGTTGTCTGGAGGTCATCATGTAACGTTGCAACATGACATTGTCACAACGTTTGCGCAACGTAGTTTCTGGACGGACCGTGTGGCTACCAAATGGCAACGTTGCATGGATATCACGTGTAGATTGGTCGTAAAATATTGTACATGCTGGGATAAAATTTGAATAGCTGATACCGGTATTATACATTCATTTAATAGAATAATTTAATAGAATAATGTCCAAGCAGGGAATCAAACCCTGATCGTATGGGTTATTAGTCCAAGGCTCTAACCATTTAGCCAAATGGAGAACCATGATTGAAGCAGCCAGTAAGAACATTTTATATAGCATGTGCATTTAGGACCAGACAAAAAGTGCTGTAAAATCTATTAAATTACATTGCTGTAATATCTATGATACTAAATCTCTAAAACATAACTACAGTCGGATAATTCCACAACATCAGCCGATACATTCGTCTCAGGCTACACAATGTTGTACTGATGAAAAGTATGTGCAAGTATGTCATCCCGCGCATACCTCCCGGTGATTTATTTGCATATTTTTCAAAACGGTGCATACCGTACCTCTCATTTTAATAACATGAAATGACATGGTAAATTAGTATCATATTTTTATAAAACGATGTCATATGGTTTAATTTAAGATCAGTGACTAAATTATGTTATTTAATTTTTTTATTAGTAATATACAGACGTTAAATTAAATCTGGACATATTTTTGGTTTAAAGTTAATGTCAGTCATGTTAATAGAAATAAAATAATAATATTGCCCCTTTTAGTTTTGAAAATTAATGAGAGGTACGATGCGATGGGTATGATGAAAATAGCGTGTTCTCAATATTGCTAAAGTGCAGAGCTGCCTTTTGCTCCGTATCAGCTAGCGGAGTGCAGTCGAGGAGGTTAGTTGTGTGTGCTCGCAATGAGTGATGCTATAATGTCATGTGGAAACTGATGTATATTATTTGTAAAGATATTGTGTTGTTTATTATATTTGTTAGGTTATAGGCCTTATCAGATGTTAAGTTTATGAACTTGGGCCTCACAAAGTATGCTAAGACTATTCATATCTACTTCAGTTTCCAAAGTAATATTACGCTTGAAAGTTTTTAAAAAAACGTATATAAGCAACTCTTACAATTTAATTAACTAAACGTTTTACTTGCATTCCTTTAGCAAATAATAATGATTCTTGCGACTATTTTATTGGCCGAATGTCTCTCCTGATAATCAGCCGAGTACCTAATCAGCTGATCATGTCTGCGAGCTCGTACACGCCGAAGAAATACATTGCTCTTTGGTAACTGAATAAACAAGTATGTCAGTAAGGAATTCACTTGACAATAGACTTACATTTTAGCCTATAGCAACACGTTACTTCAAATATATATTTCAAAGTAAACATGTGTGCCAATCTGTTAGTAAATCATAAAACAATAAACTCACCATCAACTCGCCACTATCTGACGCCATGACTGCAAGTGAAACTAATAAAGTGACTCACCGCACGTAAGAGCACCAAACTCAAAAGTAGTTGAAGCGCAGGTAAAATAACAAAACAATATATTGATTTCAGTGACAGGTGTGTTAAGATACAATTTACATTGGTTCTGGTACGAGTTCTTTGTATGCCACAATGTTCTAAGTATTTCAAATATATGGGTTATATATACATAATGTGTTATATATTATTCCAATACAATACCTCAATATTGCTGGATGGCTTAAATGTATTAACTTATATAGCATATATGTGGTGAATCGCTAAATATAATCTAACATTCTGTTTTGTTGAGTATTTAATAACAAATCATCAGCAAGCAAGCTAAAACTAAATAAGATGGAAGAAAGGAACATTAATTATTTAATTATGATTATATATATATGATAAATCTTATAGACCTATTATTATATGTGTATGTGCTCGCTCTCTCTCTTCTCTCTCTCTCTCTCTCTCATATTAATCTGACCAAATATTCGGTAGATCTACTTATTAATGTATATAGGATATAGATTATCGGATATAGATACATCAGATGCATATACTGTTATTAAATCACATTTCCTAATTAGTTGGTTTTATAATTAGTAACAAAAGTAAAAAATAATCATAAAACCATGACATCATTTGATCTAAAAATCTTGCAACTATTTCCCCCCTTTCGCGTAGTAATATATAAATATATATGGATATTTAATTAGAATTTGAAATTAACCATCTATGCATAACTATATAAAGATATATATATATATATTTCTAAACAAACAATAAATTGGAATTGGTATATGCAATATTTAACTTATTCTGTCGCAGTATACAGGATTTATCGTATTATAAGCCGCACTATATCTTAGCGGAAGGATATCAGTGGCAAAACGATCAACTTCCGCCATATGGATCAATATGAAGTGAAATTAGAATGGGTTATGTTTAGTGCTTAGAACTAAAGTTTGTTTAGTTACTGATTGATGTTTTAGTTTGTTGATTTATTTGTTTTATTGAGCGCGATGGTAATAGCAGCAGATACGCCAATCCCTCCAGTCTACGATGTTGTTTTCGTCGTGGAGAAGACGGCAAACCTATCTGCGTATCTGGACGTTCTGAAAACCGCTTACATTCTTCCAACATTAGAGTGAGTTGTTTACGTTATGGATAGCTAGTCATATTACAGTAGCGGTTTTAGTGTATTTTACTTTGAAGACACTACTGATAATATGTTGCACGTCAGAATTGAATGTTTGTCAGTATACAACGCAAACAGTGCATACGTACATGATTGACATTTGTCAACTTGCTAATTATGTGGAGATCAGTCTCCGGTCACTAATTACTAAATTTGGTAGAAAACTCGGTTGCAAAAATGTATTTCATGATTCCACAGACATCTAGGGCTTTAGCAACAAATTATTTAAATTTTAATGATAGTGCAGTAATTACCAAGGCTAAAAGAACTAGTTGAGTAGTCAACGATTTAGTTGAGATCTACTGCAACTAGAGGTCCTTGACTAGTCAATAGGGGTGCAACTATTCACCGATGTAACAGTGCATCGCGATGCAAAGTTTCACGATTATCGTATCGCGAGGCTACGTATCAATACACAACGATACAGATGTATTTCATTTTCTGATTAATGATCATGGGATACATGTGGGAAATAGATTCTGATGTGTTGAAACATACTTCATTGGACTGAAATCCGTACAGAATATAGATATTGTCTTCCTAAACATGCAGAAATTGAGCTTTTGGATAACGCAGATGGATGCCTCGTGTAAACACAAGCCAGTAAATAAATGAACAGCTAAGACCATGGGAAAACTAGGACTCCACTTCATGGAACACGAATAAGTTAGCTGATACTTATTAGCAGAACATTTAACTATATTCAAATCACACTAGTGTATCAATACATATTTATGTCTTATGAAATAATATCAACCAACTATTATTTTAATTCATAATCATAAAACAAATTGTTTTAAGTTGTCAATTCGATATAAATGCAGTTCAACTTTTATATCTTCATCATTTTCAAGTAATTCTGTGTGATGCCTTCTGATTGATCTAGAACTTGCATCGAGACCAATCAGTGATAAGACATAGCTTGCAAATGTGGTGATCATGGCACCCCTGTATTTGACTAATTTGCTTTCCTCAAATTGATTATTGCAGCTTTTTTTTAACAAGATGGCATCGGTTGATGAGCGCGATCCATGACGGATTTCATAAAAGACTATGGAAACAATATTTTTTTTCGGAAATAAGCATGGATACATGAAGTATAATGGTTAATGAATCCATTCCTCGCTGGATTTCGTTCTGTACCGTGTATTTATGCCACACGTAGTGATTAATCCAGTGCATTGAGCTCAGGTGCGTACTTTTGTTGATGCATATTACTGCAATCCTTTGTAGCTAAAGGGTGCCAGATAGAACTGCAGCTCCATAACTTCCGATAGATAATGGCCGAATGAAGTAATACAGAGTAATTACCGCAAAACAATCATCAAAATTAATGTATTTGGTTGCAAAATTAATGCCTAGATGTCTGCAATTAATTATATACATTTTGCAACTGAGATTCGGCCACATTTAGTAATAAAAGGGATGGGGCCTCCTTTGGCTTTGCCAAATCATCGGTATGGCAATATTTCGGGTTCAAAGTATCCTTTTGTGTTTCCGATAAAATATATTATTGAGGTATCGTATCGTGACCTATGAATCATGACACATATCTTATCGTAAGAAAATGTATCATTGTAGGCCTACTAGTCAGGCTGTAATATTTTCTGTATATTACCGTTGATCAGCTGTGGATGGACTGAATTATATTACATTTAGCTTCTAATGATAATCTGCAGTAATTAACAGTACCTATTTAATAACAGCACAAGCAGTTCATCGATACATATTTGAAACAAAAGGTTACAATCTGTCCACTGCACTATTGATGTTGTCGGTTTCCTCCTGCCCTAAACTGACAAGCCGTGATGTAAGTGAAAAAAACATCACATTTTTTACCTAGTAGAATACTTTGGCCACTTCTAGTTGGATAAGTATTGTATTAATCCATCTGGTGTATTCCAAAGAATCAGTAGCATCAGTGTTGGACATGTGCCTGTTTCTACATTTTGAGAAAATCTGAGTCAAAATGATCAAAATGTCAGAAAATGGCTGCCAAAAAGTTTCCTGGGATCGCCTACCATCTTCATATTTTCATGTCATGAATATATTAGTATCAATGGCATTCAGTCTTCTTTCTTTTCGTTTATATGATGTCAATAAGGGTGTGAATAAAGACTGAATGTGGTTTTTTGTGTTACATCACTTACGGATGTACACATACCCCTCTCATATGTACAACCAATGTCACCTTTCCGACCCTCTTCAGGTTATTTTTCCATTCTGTCACAACAACTTGTGCAATTTGTCCAAACACATGCTACAAGTATCCGTGTTTGAATTAAAGGGGGTCCTGGGGGGCTCATTTGAAAATCTGCAATGTTAACATAGACACTCTTAATTATGAGAGGAAAGTGATTTAAAAGGGGCACAAAGGGCACAAGCGTACTACTAGTATATGCACAATCGTACAAGACTAACAAAATATAGCATGTACAAGGATGAACGCCTATTATGTAGACAGTATACCTTGGCCTACTTTAGCGAATTCTTTAGCACTGGGTATATTCATCTATGGGACCCCCTGCAAATTACAGATTTGACCACCATTAACATTGGATCTATGGAGAATGACCCCCTTATTATTTTCTGAATTTCTAACACTAACTTTACGGATGCATGCCGTATCTGTAACATCCGGGACGACCTATTTTCAAAATGAAATTCTGATTGAGAAAATGTCAACAACAGATAATGGAATGATCTAGAGTAAACTACAATTAGAAGCACACGGGTTGATGATGTTTGCAGTGGAGATTCCCAACAGGATGTGACATAGTAGAGAAAAATATATGCAGTGTCGCACATGTACAGTCCATGTACATACAGGACACTTACGAAAAGTTTTCATCGATGTGAACAGTATCCATCAAAATCCATCCTTAAGCGCTACCATCATCGATCGAGACGAGTAAATTACATTTCTACAATACTTTTTTCTATATACTTAGGATGTTTTACTTGTGTATTTAGTTTTATTTGTGCTCCTCATTCAATGTCAAACATGTGAAACGACCGGTTTTCAACTTGATCATTGGCTGTCGCATGTATCCATGGTAACAACGGGACGGCAAGGGATGTGATTATAGACTATTGGAAGTTGATATTCTGGCCTTTCTGGCCTTTCAACTGTACTCCTACCACTTGATAACGATTTGTTGATCGAGATGTTTAGGGGCTGGTCTGGTGATAAATAATATGTTGAATTTTGCCAAACATTATGTGCATACATATAAAGTAATACAGTATTTATTAAAATGTTACCAATATATCTTGAAATAACCAGTAAGAAGAGTGCAATTCAAGTAAGTTTATGAGAACAAGGAAGTATACAGATATTCCGTGTATCATGCTACTTTGCCTGACTAATACCTATGCAAATTATGGAGCAAATTTCACATGACATAATTTTCATGTGACATCATACTACTATTTATATATGCTACTGTATGGAAATAGTAAACAAGATGACAATTACGATCGGAGACTATGTTCTAATCAACTAGATTTAATATATTCACAATTTTGGATAAAAATGAGAATTGTTTTTAAAGTTGTTATTTTCCTTTGGTGTATTTATCAATGAGTGAAGCTGTTTGCAATTTACTGACCTGCATGTATTCCTACGCGTAACTAGTGTCAATTCACACATTGATGTTTTCTTCTTATAGAGAAATATTTAAGCTCGACATTAGATGATAAAGAGATTATTAACCGAGTGTCTTTTGATATCGTCTATATCCTGCATTTAGGGATAATTTCTATGTATTACACACGCTGACGCTCATTTAATACAAAGGTTATCCGTAAGTGCAGGAAATAGACGATATCTAAAGACACTTGGTTAATAATCTCTATTTATTTGCCCATGATCTACACATACTTTGAGTAGATTATAATGTCAGGGATAATGCTATTGGTAATAGGAGGGAAACTTGTTCAAAACGAGGAACTATGGTAAAATTCAAACTGGTGTCCCGTGTGTAACATTGTGACAACTTTGAAGTCGATTCCATGTTTGGTGTTGTCCTCCTGCCCTAAACTGACAAGTCGTGATATAAGTGAAAGAATCTTGAAAGCAACTTAAAACCCCCAATTAAAAAAATTATATATATAAAAAGAATGGTTGGTGTTGATGTTGTGCTATTCTTTCTAGTGTACTTCATCAACCCAAACTAATAATCAGTGATTGTCACTGTTATTGCATTTACATCCATGATATTGTCACACTAACACATGGCAGACCCCTATTTCCAAATGCCGTCATTAACCCTCTCCATGCAAAAGGCAACCGGAGATGCCCTAAAGAGCTGTACCTGTGCCTAATCCAGCAGGGAGAGGGTTAAATCAGAATGAGTAATCTAGATTAACTAGATTACCAATCCTCATTCATTTTATTTTGAATAAAAATTTGTTTAAACCATATTCAAGATTTATGGAGTCAACTTGCTGACTTTCTATGAACCAGGTAGCAATTGCCATGTGAAACTGATTTAGATGCAATTTGACTGTTTCAGGTACTTCAATGGAGGGCCACCAGATCCAACAGATTATGGAAATGACGTGAGTTCACAGTGCTTGAAACTGAGACTCTATAAATTGAAAATTATTTTCTTTGATGGATCATTGAGAGATTTGTCATAAATGAATATTAATCACATTAATGGTTATATATAGTTGTATAACTTACAAGGAAGTAGTATAATGTTAACTGCCACAAGGAAACTTTGGATTATAAATACACCACATTGAGTATAACTTTGATATGGGTTTTTTTTCATATTAAAAATAATAGGTATTAACATGCGCGATCAGAAAAAAAGCACTGCTCATTAGGGAACCTCTCATTGCCTTCAGCAGGAAGAGGGTTAAACTGTTAATATGTTTACATGTGGACCGAAACTGGTAAACTTTTGACAAAATAGACTGTACCCCACTTCCAGGTAATATTCAACATTAGTTTGTACACATGACAGGGTTTATACAGTTTTATGCAACTTGTGTTTGTTAATTGTTAGGTTAAATATATAGTATATTACACTAAAAGTTTATTTATTTATTTGTTGTGATTATAGTTATTGTGATAATGGTGTCTAAAAGTGGGACATAGATCTGGTTGCACACATTACATTGAATGCATGAACAAAACTAATATTATTTCTATTTACGTCTTAATTACCAATACATGCCAACTAGGGATGTGTTATAGAATAAAAATACCAACTGATTTTTATTTATTTTTTAATTAAAAAAATATTGTCTCCAAGCCTAAAGGCTTGCTCACACGGAACGATCAGTTGTACGACGAGTCTGGTTCGATTGGTCGAACAAGTATAACTTGCTGTAGTCCTGCAATCTTGGTCGTAGCGAATCGTATCGCATGTTCTCTCACACTATGCGATTCGACGCATCGATACAATCGACCGACCCATGTGTCCACCGTAACCCTGCATGTGTGTGTTATGCTAGTGACAGAATACCTTGATCAATGGGTACTTATTGAACTTGCTATAAACATCATAAGGACAGCATAATATATGCAACAGGAAACATCTTTATAGTCAATGACTTTGAAATATTGTTCCAATTCATTGAGTAAGATGTAGCTTTGCTGATCATTTTCTGCCGATCAAATCCCATCCCGGAAGCCTGGCATCAATGTTCACAAAATTTACCTTTCTGACACGATATTGATAGGAGGCGCTGTCTGTGGCAGTGCAGATATCATCCTTGGTCTGTCAGGTTTACTGCAACATTCAGCGCTACTGATGTTGCAGGCTTCCTCCTGCCATAACTGACAAGCCGTGATGTAAGTGAAATAATCTTGAAAGTGGCCCCAAACCCCAATACACATTTCTTTTTTAATTAAAAAATAGTAGACAGATCAGTTGTACATACTTCAGGTAAAATATGTTCGACCATGAAATGTGTCAACAAACCCTGTTTGTTTGCGTTTAACTCTCTCCATGCTGATGGCAACCAGAGATGCCCGAATGAGCTGTGTCTGTGCTTGATCCAGCAGGGAAAGGGTTAATGCTCCTACCAACCAAGTGTTTAATCATTCTATTAGTAATTAGGCCATGCTATGCCGTGTTTCAGTTCAGCTGTACATTGTTCGACCTGGTCACGTTCCACTCTGGAGACATCTCTCCAAGTCCTGCCGCCTCATGTGGATACCCAACCACCAGCACACACAAGTTCCTTTCCTACCTGGGTGAAACTGAGTGAGTGGGGACATGCACCGACTGCAGTTTTAACCTTTTCTTTGCTGGAGGCGACTGCGATTGCCCCAATAGCAATACGTCTCGCAATCTGGCCCCAGAAATTATGAATCCCTTTTGAGTACGACTTCATGCTCGGGGTCAAATTTTATATGGGGAACTGTGAACAAAACTTTGAGTTGAGCATGAAATCGTACTCAAAAAGGTTCCATAGACTCGTGGACTGGCAGCGAGAACGGTAGCTACTGGGTGTACACCAGCTTCAGGTTACAATATTTAACCATATATGTGCTAGAGACAGCTCTGACCTGTAGACCAATTTTTCCTCTGATATTAATCCATAATGGAATTAAATGCGAGACATTTACGTTGATTCAAATACCTGTTTTCTTCACTCAGCTTCATCGGTGGAGAGGCTCAGTCGTACAGTCATATCTCGGAGGGTCTGAGCACTGCACTACAAGTGTTTGACGAAATCAAAGCCACCAGAAACCACAGGTAACCACTGAAGATACCTCAGCAACTTCCTAAATACTTGTGTTTCCTGTTGTTGCAACTACAAACACAATATGTGCTTTAATGGGTACCCAGTAGGATGATATGGTAATATGAACGTGCTTCTAGCACTGGAAAACGGCAATGGGTTGTATACTCCCCATGGGGTTGAGAAGGAAGTCGAGTGCACACTGATCCATTGACCAGTGTAGCACTGATAGAGAATATTTTAGGGGGAGAATCTGGCCCCAAGATTACGAAACTCTTTTCAGTATGATTTCATGCTCAACTCGAAGCTCAATTTGAGCTTGATCGTGAAATTGTACTTGGAAAGTTTTGTAATCTGAGAGCCGAGTGCATTGTTAACCTGCTCCATGCTGGAGGCAACCGGAGATGCCCTGAGGAGCTATGCCTGTGCCTAATCCAGCAGAGAGAGGGTTAATATACATCATTATCATTACCTGATATATCGATTGAGCTCTGATGTTACTAAGTTTGTATTTAGTATGATTTCAGCCCCCCAAATTCCCCAATTGTATTATGGTATGAGGTGGGAATACACACAATCTGAGATCAGGTTTGGTACGATTTCATGCTCAAGCTCAAATTTTATATGGGGATTTGTGAACAAAACTAAGTTGAGCATGAAATCGTACTCAAAATTGTTTTGCAACCTTGGGGCCTGGTGTCCATATTTTCAGCAAGACACGTTGAGCATAAAATTGTACTTTTGTAAAAAAAATATTTTTTATAATCTTTCCAAAATGGTCACACATTTGTATTGGCTCATTCATACTCATATTCGGCAGCGAACGTGAAAATGTTTCATAACCTCGGAGTCTGGTGTCTGTTGTTTCAGCATTCCGTCCGAACGTCACTGCATCCTGGTGTGCAACTCTCCACCTTACCACCTCCCTAGTCAGGAGAGTCAGGATTACTCGGGCTTTACCAGTGAGCAGCTCGCCAGCATGCTGGGGAAGGTGAGTTTGGTACTTCAGTCGAAATTCTGAAATCCTACAACCTTTTGAAGGCCTCCCAAATATTTTTTTTCAATTTAATTGAAAATGTCAGTTTTACAAAAGAAGCTTTTCAGTATATTTATCTCAATATTGTTTTCAGAGAGGAATATATCTGTCAATTATATCTCCACGAAAGATTCCAGCCCTGCAGCGATTATATGAAGAGGTAAGATGATATGAAAATTTCATCTAGAACGATCAAATAATATCGGAGGTTTAACTATCAAGAACACAGGATCATTTACAAGCCTCTACATTAAATTTTTGAGGCACCTGTCCCTGTGTCCTGTCGGACATGAAACTACTTGCCCAGTAGGTAAATGGCTTGTTAATCTGGGCTATTTCACTTGTCTGTCTGTGGGTAATACCTGTCTCGGGCAGGTGGACAATCCTTACCATCGAGCCCTGCCATTTACCTTTCTCGTGCGATCATGATAGGAAGCACTGTCTGTACCATGGCAGTGCAGTTATCATACTTGGTACGTAGCGGGTGGTAGCGCAGTGGTAGAACAGTTGGACTTCGGAGCCAAAGGTTCCAGGTTCAAATCCTGCCCCAGGGGCCCGGCATCAATGTTCGCGAAAGTTACCTTTCTGATGTGATATTGATAGGATGCGCCATCTGTAGAGTGGCCGATGTTCACATGTTTATTGCAACATTCAGCGCTACGGATGTTCCGGATTTCCTCCTGCCCTAAACTGACAAGCCGTGTTATAATTGAAGAATCTCGAAAGCGGCTCTAAACCCCAATTAATAAAACAAAACAAAACAAAACAGGTAAGGAGGGGGAGATAACCTACAGTAACTACATGTACATCATATACTATGACTGTCTGGCACCAGCTGGTGAAGATGAATGAATGGAGGTCTCTACGTTGTTTATGCAGAATCTCGACTGTAGCCGTGAAGAAGCATTATTCTTGCTAGTTAGCCGTGAAGAAGCATTATTCCTGCTAGTTAGCCATGAAGAAGCATTATTCCTGCTAGTTAAACTTGTACAGAGTCCAGGGCATCGTCAGCGGCCCCTAGCAGAGAGAAGGTTAAGTTAGAGGATCACTGATTCCTACAGAAAGTTCAATGACTTACACATTCTCTGTTGTAGAGGAAAACAGAATGGTGCCATCCTGACAGTTGTTTCTTGTGCGGTGGCACCTGTATGATGCCTGGAACGTAGCACTCCTTTTCAGTCTGCATGTTGATCACACGCACCAACACGTAGTCTCCAACCTACAACACAGTGGACAGTGAACAACACAGTGGACAGTGAATGTACAACACAGTGGACAGTGAACATACAACACAGTGGACAGTGAACGTACAACACAGTGGACAGTGAACGTACAACACAGTGGACAGTGAACGTACAACACAGTGGACAGTGAATGTACAGCACAGTGGACAGTGAACGTACAACACAGTGGACAGTGAATGTACAACACAGTGGACAGTGAACATACAACACAGTGGACGTACAACACAGTGGACAGTGAACGTACAACACAGTGGACAGTGAATGTACAGCACAGTGGACAGTGAACGTACAGCACAGTGGACAGTGAACGTACAACACAGTGGACAGTGAATGTACAACACAGTGGACAGTTAATGTACAACACAGTGGACAGTGAACGTACAACACAGTGGACAGTGAATGTACAACACAGTGGACAGTGAATGTACAGCACAGTGGACAGTGAATGTACAACACAGTGGACAGTGAATGTACAACACAGTGGACAGTGAACATACAACACAGTGGACAGTGAATGTACAACACAGTGGATAGTGAACGTACAACACAGTGGACAGTGAACATACAACACAGTGGACAGTGAACATACAACACAGTGAACAGTGAATGTACAACACAGTGGACAGTGAATGTACAACACAGTGGACAGTGAACGTACAACACAGTGGACAGTGAATGTACAACACAGTGGACAGTGAACGTACAAGCTTGCATGGCTCAATTGTTTGTTCTATTCTCTTTCCCTGCTAGATGGATGCATAGAATATGCATGCGTGCGTAGCTGGGTATGATATATGATGCTCCTACTGGTATCGGCCAGCGGGGTTACCCCTTTGCTCTACCGTTGGCTCAGTCCGTAGAGCGTTGGACTCGCAATCCAGCAACTCGGTTTCGAATCTCAGGATTCGAGTAGCATGATACACGAAATATCTGTATATTTGCTTGTTCTCATATAGTTACTTGAATTGCATTCTTATTACTGGTTACTTCAAGGTAATTGGTAACATTTTAATAAATACTATTTCATTTTATATGTATGCACTTAATATATGCCACAATTGAGCATTTGTTTTATAAACATGGCAAAAACAGTGTAAATATTGTTCATATTCAACTTTTCATTAGATGATAAATGACATTATCCACAATTTGTGAGACTCTAGTGATTTGTACATAAATGACAGTGATGTTGTTGTAGTGGCCACCCTCGACGTATACACTAGAAAGACACTCAGCACGAATATTTGCAAGTTCGCTTCCTTAAAAGTGTAGATCTATTACAGTTTTGATATAAATTCATTACCAGTGTGATTTCTTGGGCATACAAGCTGAAATGTCTCGTACATATGTATATGTTACAGTCAATGTCTAAAATCAGGCAATGTGTCAAATGTATTAAATTTTCAGTGAATTTCAATTC
>JAUTBT010033800.1:0-18366 GCA_032361225.1 Lepetodrilus schrolli | reverse complement strand
ATTGCGGGACTATTCGAGTGTGTTTTATCGTAAGTATCTCATAGAAATAGAAAATAAGGAGAAATAATTTTCTCCTAATAGTAATAATAACAATAATAATAGTAATAATAATAATAATAGTAATAGTAATAATATCAATAATAATAGTAATAATAATAATAATAACAATAATAATAATAGTAATGATAATAACAATAATAATAATAGTAATAATAATACTACTACTAATAATAATAATATATGCAATTGTAGAGCGCACCATTCACTATTGCAGTCTTCTGTTAAAAGTTTACTGCAGGGTAAACTGTTTTGAAAGATGATAGTTTGGGCTTTAAATGGTCGTAGAGATTGTATAATAATAATAATAATAATAATAAGAAGAAGAATAATAATTATCATAATGTCTAATGGTAAAGCTCCAAATTACATTCTCTCATTGATTACTCGGTGTCTACGAAACAATGTTATTGATAGTACTTTGTGAACAGATAGGCACTGAGGCCTTACTTGAATGCAGACAGCGATGTCAGCTGTAGAAGCTGATTTCAGAGATGTTGCAGTGACTTTAAAACATCTATGTCATATTGTCTAACGTTGCATGTCCGTAAAACTTAATTGACTGGAATTATTTCAAAGTTGTAGCATTCATTCTTCAACTTTCTCTGTCCACAGCGTCTAGAGACGATCATGAAGCGAGTGAAGACTGATGGAAGTGAATCTCCAAAGGTGAGCTGAAACTTCCATTGTTTACATCAGATTGCATTTCTTTATAGTTTGGCATGAAATGCATTGATGCCCCTATTTCGTAGATTATCTCGGTAAATACTTTATAGAAAGAACAACTAAAATACTCCAAGTTGTATTTTGTGCGACGTAATCAGATTAAAAAAATATAATGTTTGCCCCATTATAGGCATACAATCATGGTTTTGTTTACGTATTTTTGATCAAACATATTTTTACCTGTAACCATTTAATTTTACTTGTCTCCACAAGTATATTAAACACCCAGCTACATATTCCTCATTTTCCACTAGTTTTCAATATTTAAATTTATATATTTTATTTTGTTTATTGGATCGATTCAATAAATACAAATTATCTTCACGGCATCGCTCAGAGCCAGGGTGTGACGTATGACTTCTGTGGAGTCACGTGACGGGCTTTCCCAGTTTGAAAACGAGGCATGTTGATTTCCTACCAAGATGAACCATAATTATTATGAGCATGGTACAATGTACAAGTTTCGCAACAAGGCATAAAATGAATGCATAGCAAGTACGTAAATGCCAAACAAAGAGCGAAATCTACATACGTGCATTGACGTGACCTCCGGAATTGGCCACCTTGCGACCTTGACATGGTGTTTTAGCTCCGAACAGCAAAAATACTCGCAAAAGAATCGAGACGGTGGTGAGGTATTTCCTTCTGCCATATTAATATTTAATGCATTTGAGTGATACAAAAGCATCGATACGGATACTAATTGAATATTCTTTGCATTTATTACTCATATTTGGTCAATTGCTGCCATCAAAATCTGTGATTGTATGTGTTTAATAAAAAAAATCTGTTGATATTGCTATCACTAAGTATTTTGAGTAAGTATTATTTTATGCAGAGGGGTAATTTCTGCAAGTGAACAGGAGGTAAAAAGGGTCAATTTGCTCGCGCCGGTGTGTGTAAATTGAGCTTTTAAGCAAAAAAATCATTCATTCGCTCACTTACCCACTCACTCACAGCCTCATTAACTTTCTCATTCTCTCACTCTCAGAACCAGTCTCCAGCCAAGTCTGCAGCCAGCTCACCCAGTAAGAGCGGAGAATCCTCCACGGAAAGTTCCACGGAGGACACGGCTGAGGAAACCATGACGACCACGGTGACACGCACGGGCAGCTTGACCGACATCGTCACCACCATCACCACAGATGAGTCCGAGTCCAGCGGGCCGTCGGCCACCCCCGGTGAGCAAATGGGCCGGCTCGAGACCAGTGATGTCCCCAGGTTCCGGTCCCCACTACTGCAGCAGTTGGTGGACAACAAGACATCGTCCTCCGACCGACCCAAGTTCAAGTCTCCGCTGCTCCAGAACCTCCTGGGGAAGAAGGCGAGGAACGGCGACCGTGAGGAAGACAGGAAGACAGAGGCCCCCCCGATTGTTAATTCTGTGATCGTTCCCAAGTGTGATACTGACACGAGCTCCGTGACGGAGAAACTCAGATATGACGTTGATGTGTCCGTGAGCGTGGGTGTGGAAAGAGACTCGACAGAGCAGTACCCCGAGAGCGAGGACAGTGCAGGGCAAGCGGGAGTGTCGGATTTGGGGGGCATGCAGTCTACCATGGACTCTGGCATCATCCTGGATCTGGGTACCAGCAGCTCTAGTCTAGCCCCCGGTCCAGTCAATGGTGTGGCACACAATGGGGACAGCAAAGAGTTGGTGGATTCTAGGTAAGCTTTCTGTGACATGGGCTAATCATCGTCCTATCTTTACATTGTACAGGAGATTGTGGCAGGGCACTCTGTGAGCTAGCACCAACAGCTGGTGGATATCCAGCCTAGTTCAAGCGGGACATGTGCATACAAAACATGCCAGCCATGATATGAGTGAAAGAATCTTGAAAGTGGCTCCAAACCCCAATTCAAGCAAGCGGCCATAGCAATATATTTCTGGCCCCCGTTCCACAATCGTAGCGCTACGAGAGTTGTAACTTGTATGTTAACATGGAGCTACTACAGTCAGTTTGTGGAACTGGACCCAGATGTTTACTTTGACTGTGCATTATTTTATTTTTGAAATACTTAAAATTGGTTGTTGTGTAGGAGTTAAATATTCACGAAGTGACGTAAATCAATCTAAATAGTCAAAGTAAGCAAGCAAAAATTATCAAAACTTTAACCTTTCACAAGGTGGACTGATACTGGTCAGCTGGGTGTTTACCTCTCTACACTTTGCAGTGCTTGTGTGTTTATTTGGATATGAGATTGCAAGGGGCATGTTACTATATCAAAATATGTTTAGACAAATAATCATAACATTATAGTTGTTACTGTGGTTATGTATATTTCAGTTTGTACTATTGTCTTACTTTACCCTAGTGAATATATTTACATATATACATTCTATTTTCATTATTATTAATAGTTGGTCCCAAGCATTCCTTAATAGGAGTTACGTTTCATTTTTTATATAAAAAAAAATGTATGCAATATTGAAAAATAATCTCATTAAATCTGAATATGAGAATGCACATATGTTGCAGGAGAATTTGATACTATATAGGTATTTAATAAGCGAGCTCGGCGTTTTGAATATACGTGCAGAATATGCACGTGCGTGTCACAAGATGAAAGCACATGTAGTAAAATGCTTTTCACAACCATCAGAATACTTTACAGTGGTTTTAACAAACAAGTAACACAAAATTGATGATAAACACACATTATTAGTTCTACAGGGCCTCAGACAGTTGTTGTTCATGTGCTTTCACCTTTGACACACGCACGTAGTCTGTGCGTATACAAAACTCCGAGCTGGCTTATTGAACACCATAAATTATACAGGACATCAACTCATTGGCTAATTTATGGTGTTCAATAAGCCAGCTCGGAATTTTGTATACACACACGTGTGTCAAAGGTGAAAGCACATGAACAACAACCATAAATTATACAGGACATCAACTCATTGGCTTGGGCGGGTGGTAGCGCAGTGGTAGAACAGTTGGACTTCGGAGCCAAAGGTTCCAGGTTCAAATCCTGCCCCGAGGGCCTGACATCAATGTTCGCGAAAGTTACCTTTCCGACGCAATGTTGATAGGATGTGATGTCTGTAGAGTGGCAATGCAGTTATAATCCTTGGTCTTGTCAGTACCAGCCGATGCTCGCAGGTTTACTACAATATTCAGCGTTACGGACAAGTCGTGATATAAGTGAAAGAATCTTGAAAGCGACTTAAATTTTTTATTTATTTAAATAAATAAAACAACTCATTGGCTACCTGTCACACTGAACTTGTCCTCGGGAGTTACCTTTCCTTTATGGTAAAATAGATGTATCTCAATAAAGGTATCAATATGCTGCCAGCAGATGCTCACAGGTTTACTGAACCACTGTGCTACAGGTGTTGCAGGTTTTATCCTGCCGTAAACTGACAAGCCGTGATATGAGTGAAATTATCTTGAAAATGGCTCTAACAGTATCTCAGCACAGTACAGCATTACAACACAGGAATGTGGTTGTCCATTGTTAATATCGACAAAGGAATGTGGTTGTCCATTGTTAATATCGACACAGGAATGTGGTTGTCCATTGTTAATATCGACACAGGAATGTGGTATCCATTGTTAATATTGTAGACTAAATGGGGTATGCCGACAGTATGTGACCTTGATTTTATAACAAGATGACCTCTGCCCACAAAAATAAAAGAGAAGAATTCCTAATGTTTTTGTGAACAATAATACAGGGCTTTGAGCTTTCCAGTATGGATATAGCACATTATACGTGGACTTATTAATATTTGTACAGGTCAGGTCAGCTTATCTTAGAATATTTACCACTAGTTATGTAATAACTTAAATGCAAATATGTCTATGCAGAAGATTAATGAGTAGGCATTGTATGGTGCACAAGTGAAAGTTTATGTGGATATGATTATGCTGTAATATTGAGATCTGTGATGGTGTTTATCAGGGATAGTGGTATCACTTGACAGTTTTATAACAAAATACATGTTCACACATCTTTATTAAAATATAGTAATATCCTGCCATTCCCTTAACAATATTACATACATAACAAAGTTTTGCATACAGTAATCTTAACTACCAATGAGCTGCACAGCTGGTTTAAATCTACCTAGTCACGGTTAGTTGGTTTAAGTCCTGCTGGTCACGGTTAGGTGATCGGCAATGAAAGTTGAGTGTGACTAGTAATATTCACTGGTGGTGTCCCATGTCCCTTTCTCAGCGAGCGTCTGTGTGTCTTCGAGCGTCTCTGTATGTCTCCGAGCGTCTCTGTGCGCCTCAGTGCGTGACTTCTCCAGTCACACACGCCACTCCCAGTCCTACTCTGACCTAGCCAGTCCCGGCTCTAGTTTGTGGTCCAATATGCATACACGTCGTCCCTTCTTTTTACCTGCAGAGCAAGTCTAAATTAGGACAGGGTATACTTGAGGCTGTGTCACCAGAGACTGAATGCATGCATAGCAAACAGGCTTATCTAGAGAGGATGTCTCCGTATCACCAAAGGGCTATCATGTAACTGTCCTGAGTTTTCATAGCCAGTAGGTACTAACAAACTGTCCTGACTGCTATCTGATTGGGTTCTGAGTGGGTTATGTTTAATCAGGATCGAGTTTACTCTCAGCTATCAGTTTTGCACTGGTAGCGGTGTAGATGGCCTATAGGTAGTCAGATTATGTCGTATGCTTGTCATATTGTTGTAGACTGCTCGCTGACCCTGTAGTTGTGACGAGCTGATATGTCACACCCCGGGAATGTCGACATTCGCTCAGGTAAATTGTACAGGCTTGTGTGATAACTGATCCTAGGGAATGCAGTTGGGAGTAAATCGATGATTGATATTATTTTTAACATGCAGGAAAGCTACGTTATTGATTTCTTCGTGATATGGAGGTGCTATTGGGTTTTTATTACTTGAGCACCTTATGATCGTCGCTGGATGGTGAGATACGAGGGACTCGAGCCGGCGTAGTTCTAAGGACAGGTTGGCAGTCCCAGGTAAGTTGTGTGACCGATCACTGACTGATTGCTGGCCAATCGCAGATTAATGCAGTACAAGGTAGTGAATTAGCCACACGTTATATATATATATATATATTGGCATGGCGTCGTTATATATATATATATATATATTGGCATGGCGTCGATATTCCTGGTCCCATGGTATTGCTGTTGTAAGGTCGGGTGAATACGAATCATCTAATTAACAGGATCAGGCACATGGGGATTGGAAAACCCAGGTCAATATGCTTATATCAATTCTTGTGATAATTAAGGCAGTAATCACAATGCATGTTGTATGGATTAATGACTAGCAGTGGAATTTAGATTGGTATGTTATATGGATTAATGACTAACAATGGTATATAAATTGGCATGTTATATTATATGGATTTTTTACTAGCAGTAATATATAAATAGGGATGTTAACTGAATTGTATTTTTGCGTAGTTATCCTTCCTAACGCTTTATTGCCCATTAAAGCTTCTGTTGTAGTTTTGTAAAAGTTGATTGACCTGAATATGGAATATGTTGTAGTTTATACTTCCTGCTATACTTCCAATGTTATGATAGGACTAACAATATTTGCAATCAACAGGAAGATAATAAATTAAATTAAGTTTATTGCTGCCAATCTAGAGAAATCCTCTTTCAATTACTCTTTGTTCTTGATGGAAATTTGTATTATAATATCTTGACATACTATATTAGTACAAATTAAAACTCGGTAAGATTTGTAATGGGAAATGCTAATACTACTCTATTGGAATATTTAAAGCAAATGATGAAACATGGTTAACAGTGGTCTATCTTAAGGACAATTTGATAAAAATGTATGTTGGTTTGTTTAAAATAAAACATTGCTGAGGTCTATACAATAAGGAAGTAGGTGACATGTTGACAGAGGTAATCTACAAAACACTGATGTATCACTTCCTTCTGTCAGCTATGTGTGAATGATACTGTCCCCATGTTTCCATGGTTACTAAGGCTGTCTGTCTGGTCATACAGATATGAAAGTAATAATCAGCAGCTCAACACCCATCAATTATTGATAAATATCACAAGATCAGTTCTGAAGGAACGCTTGCCATTTGATTACAGTTTGTACAGTTAAATGTACAAGGTATAAATTATCTGATTATAGAACAAATTTCTGTTTGGGTTTGTCCATTATTTGTGATTAACATCCTGGACTGGATTTCATTATGTAATCCTGTTGATAATGGTAATACTGGTGATGGGAGGTGGGGGGATGTAAATTATCAGATTAATCGATAGATTCATGTTTGGATAATAGTCCACATTTGTATTAACTATTTGGATGCTACCAATAATTCTAATGGCGGAAACACAATTAGAAAATGTATGCACAATGGGGGAAAAAATGGACTGATTGTTAAATGTTGGCGAGACAGTTAATCTGGCATACAATGACACCTCGTTGACACTACTGATAGTGTTGATTATGTAAATAGACACATAAACGCTATGTTTGTGGGAGCTTCTGTGTACCCACATTTTTACTGCTGCACTTTCTACTCCAGTCCTCCTGGGTAAACACACCTGCTGAAAGTTAACGAATTGACACTAATTACAAATCTCCAACATTATATGCTCTTTTTTTTTTTGCTTGGCACAGTCTTGCAATCAAAGTTTTGTTTCTTTTAGGAATAAGGTCATGATTGTGTTACAGAAGGAAGCTGTTCATAATATCATTCAGGCTTATGTATTTATTCTTCTGGGTTGTTTTAAAAATGTTTACTGTATCTGCCATTGAAGATTGAATACCTGTAACTTGCCAAAACAAGTATTCTATTTCTGGTTGCCATTTTATCTTGTTTGCTGAAGACATGGCATAGATAGCGTGCACATCTTTTTGGGGTTGAATTGCTTCTTTTAATTATATAAAATAAACACAATGCCGAACGTTGCCGAACATTATATGTATGTACTTTGTTAACAGTTCATTTATTAAGCATGTTGAAAGAATGTCATTATTTATTACACATGAGAATTGAGTTAGCAATATTTTATTACAATCAGTATCTTATTATATACCTATTAAAATGTGTGAAGTTATTCTGCACTTGGAAATAACCTTAATTTGTGATTGGCTAAGTCACTTGTGTTGTCAAAGCATTTCTACATACAAATTATGAAATAATTCAACTTTTCCCATGAAAACCGCTTTGAAACAGATAGTTGTGTTAAATTAAAAATATTACTATTAGTAAGCCTTAGGAACTGACTTTCATCATATAGTATGTTTACAAAATCGTGTAGTTCATGTCTGAAAATGTTGTCATGCAAAGTGATAGAAATGAAATGCACAGTCAACTAACATCCAACACAAAATGGTGTTGGAAGAGTAATAACCATCCATGTCATCTTTAACCCTCTCCCTGCTGGATTAGACACAGCCACAGCTATTTAGGGCATCTCCATTTGCCTTCAGCATGGAGAGGGTTAACATTGCCACAGTACCTGTGGTGATTTTACAACTCTTCAAGGTTTTTATTGATTGTGTAAAATTGAATGTGTACTTGTGGTCGTGCTTCATTGGCTGCTGTTTTTGTTGCAGCATTAGTATGAAATCAGTGGAGAGTGTGACGACGTCCATGAACGATGGCATGACAGAAAGTGAACTGATCAGCTCGCAGAACGACTTTGAGGAAATTATAGATCTATCTTCGGTGCCCAATAGCAACAAGAACATCCAGCTAAGTTGTGGCCAGGTGTCCAGGGGGGACAACTCTGAGGATCTTCTCAACTCCAACAACCAGGACGGGGCCAGCGAAGGCACTAACAGAACGCCGTTGATCGCTTTTGAGGAAAACTCTGGAACAAGACAAGATGTCTCGGGTAACTAGGATAACATTGCTAATAAATTATTTGTCATACAGTTTTAAGTAAGGTAGATTTTCAAAATTGACAGTTTTCCATATATTAACTCTTTTAATACTGGCTATTTTGACAATTTTATTGGTTTATTACAGTATCTTTGGTAATTTTAATCCTACCCATATCAAATTAAAGATTTGCATTTGGACTATAAGGCCAATATGTGATTTACCTGTTAGGTTTACTGTTTAGTATGATACAGATACAGAATACAATAATTGTCTCAATATTTACCTGTTAGGTTTACTGTTTAGTATGGAAACGGATACAGAATACAGTGATTGTCTCAATATTTATGTTGGATGACATGTGCAACCTTATGACTGGTTATTCTTAGTTTACCGAGTACTAGAATTATCCACTCAGCATAAAAGAGAGGATATTCTTGTTACTTAAGGGTTAACTCTTTATACTTTATACTTTATATTTTGCATCGCGTATGGGTGAAAGATACCATGCTGCGATGTAAAAGAATAAATAACTCTTGTTGTATTACTTTTTTTTCTTTTTTCTCTTCATTTGAAGCTATACTCTTTCATGACTTTGCATCGAAGTGATGTTGGGGCAAACACAACAATTTTTAAAGAGTTGACACACAAAGCAGAAAGAGAGGGCAGTAAAGTTAATTATTTATTGTGATTTCCGTTCCAGATCTCCTCTCATGATCCAGTGGACAATGTCGGAGGAACCTCGTCTCAGTCGGAGGTCAGTGACCAGAGCCAGGCCCACGTAGCTTCGCAATCGCTTCAACAAGGGTTGTCATCATCGTCGTCATCATCACCTCCTGCCGCAGCCGCCGCAGCCGCCACACAGTTGTCATCTGTCACCGGTGCCCGCACGGCCACCGGTCAGCCGCAGACAGACGACGCCCGCGGTCATCTGGCTATCGACCTGACTGACCTCGAGGACGAGGGCCTGGACAAGTTATGGCAGCAAACTGAGCAGCTTCTGTTGGAGAAGCGGGGGCAGGTGCAGAAAGTGCTAGAGGATTATGGGATAGGCGATGCTGAGGTCAATGAAAATAGCGAGAGTCAGATTTGGCACATGTTGGAAACGGGGGAGAGTTTTAATGGAGACCTCGTATAGCAAGGGGTGGAATATATAGAAGCAAGATTCAGATCTATAGATCTTCCTAGTGGGTTTCTGTAGGTATTGGTTGTTACATTGTATGATGAATTATTATAAGTACGGTCGGTGAAAGATCTCTGTAAAAATTCCCATTCTGTGATCCTTTATAAATAGAAAGAATTGAATTGAATATGTATATATGTTACTTTTCTGTGTCATGGGAAATAAACTTTAGACTCTCGAGAATTTGTACATATACTGTAATGTTATGGACTTTGTTTGTTTATTTGAAAAAGTTAGCTTTAATAATATACTTGATATTGATATATTTATAGAGAAATAATCGATTGATATTAATTTTTTTAAATTGCAAGTAAAATTTTGTTGACTTTATTCTTGGTATTCGAGTTGCAATCTTGTACTTAACTATCTTAATACTTTAAAAGGAATTTTATATTTTTTTTTGTAAATTATTTTGTGCTTGGTTCTTGCTCAAATTTGTAGTGCTTTCAATGACTGCGATTCTTGACCTCCAATGAGTGCAATACGACCTGTTAATAACTGTCTGTGAATGTGTACAACTGTGTACATTAAGTAGCTACATTTGTAAATACTAGAGTTAGGAATGCTTGTAGGATATGCAAATAAGTAACAGGAAAGGGAATGGAAAAGGTCGCTGCCATAACTTTCTACAAGTGGAATATTTGCTGCCATAACTTGATCCACCCCACAAGATTGTGAAAGCCAGGTTTACACTTTGACATAGTTTTAATACCATGATTGGATACATAAGTGCTTGTTCATTATTCTAATATCTGGATATTGATTGTTACATATTCTGGAGATAATATGTTGTATCCATGGTAACCATGACTTTTGTTTCTATGGGAACCAGGCATACAGTTGTAACCATAACAACTCCATTGTCCTCCAGTCACCAGTTTTGCTACTGTGTTGTGATAATCGCCGTGGACTTCTTTCTTTGTCCAGCAGACGGCCACGAGCTGTGTGGATCACGCTAACAACCATTACTACCAGTTACATTGTACTCTAGTCGGTTTCCTGTTCACCAAATATCGTGTTAGTGTCAATTGTGTATAAGCTGGTCCTTACAAAAGAAGCGTTACAGGTCTAAAATATATTTACTCGTAATGCGTAACAGCAAAGCTTTGCATGTATCTCGTTGCGTGCAGTTGAATTTATTATTTTGACATCCGAAGTAAATCTGAAATGTAACTGGGAGTGAGTGAAGAATGAAATGTTATTGTATGGGTCTGGCTTTTTGAGCCCCGAGCATGGATTGCATATCATACTATGTAGGTCTGCATGTGCATTCTGGTTTATGCAGAATATTTATATATATGTGCTTATTCCATAATAGACATTCCTTGTGGATTTGGTTGTGCGTTTAAATTGTATCTATCCATTTTTTTTAAAAGAAAGCATTCATGCCACAGTCAATCAAAATTAATGGTCAGACATGCAGAAAACTGATTAATTTCTGTGTTGTTTCGGCAAAGGAATCTATTTTCATTGATGAAACAATTCTAGTGCTAGGATTCCTTACAATCAAATTTTCTGGAGCAGGGCTTTTAGACAGTTGAAAAACAGCTTACCTCAGGGATCCATGATAGGAGAATACTAGAGGATTCTGTACTAGAGGATTCTGTAAAGCCACTTTTGTTTAGGTCAGTTTGTGCAATGTATATCATATTCGTTTAAAGACAAGTTTTCAAGTTTTGTAAGAAACATTTTCATAAGGTTGAAACATTTTTTCATTGACGTTTACTGTGAAATGTGCATGCATTTATGTGTATATATATTATATGTGTATAACAATTTAATATTATTTAAAAAGACGTGTTTGCTGTATGTACAGAATGCCATGCAAGTTTGGTGTTGACAGAGTAAAACCTTGTGATATATTGTACTGCTACCAGTGTTTATCTATTCATCAATGCGCCACCGATACCCAGATGTTGTCGTTTTATTTAACCCTCGCCCTGCTGGACCAATCACAAGCATTTTTCTGTCGGGCATGTGTGATTGTCCCCAGCAGGACAAAGGTTAAAAGTAATGTCACCTTGGACCAATCAGTATGTTCGATTCCAATTGCTGAGCACTAGGTGGCCAAGTTAATTTTAATCTGTTAGCCTGTGTATTATTTATTATAGTAACAACTAAAGATGTAGGCCCGAGTGTTTCGTTCAACAAAGGGTAAATGTTTATGTTGCAGCTATGAGAATTTGTAACACTAATATCATCTTGGTCTTCAAAGATATACCTTTTCTAAAATAACACAATTTATGTGAATGAAGACATGAACATACAAATGAATTAAAAAAATAATTTTCAAAAGACATGATTTGTTGTAGTATTAAATAGTCTCGCGCTATGTGAATACCAGTCTTGAGGAATGTATTATTATCCGTCTAGCAATGAGAATATTACACAGTAGATATATCATTATATAATGTAATAGTATATTGTATATAGTCGTATAAAGTTACTTATGGCTAATCCTTTGCAATGTTTACCTGAAAACTTTCAATATTGGTGATATATATAATATCATTATCAAATAATACTCATAAACTAAGATGTGTGGAGGTTGATGTAAACATCATATCTGGTTTCAGGTGTATCAGCATAGCATAGATTTTTAATATATTTCTAGAAAGTCGTTATAGTTACATTCTAAATTTATATATTTTGTTATTACACATTTTTACATATCTTAGGGACAGTTCTTTTGAGTTTCTTCCGTAAATATGAAATAAGATATTTTGTAGATATTTAACATTTTTATTGCTGCCATTAAGATTTTGGAAATCACAGGCTATTTGCTATTTCGTCATCATGCATTTCGCATACGTAAATAGCCACTTGTGACACTTATGTTAAGGCCAGTTTCTAGTGCAACAATATCGTGATCATACACATTTTAACACTTTTTACTCATAATAATCTCTATGTAAATGCAAATATGGCTTTGTGGGAATCTAATGAACAAAATGCCTGTTGTATTGTCATTTAGATGTAGTCTAATGATGTGAACAAAATACAGTGGAGGAATGTTATTTGAGCGTGGTTGCTGAATTAACAATGTTTGCTGTAAGGAGATGCGCTGTATCCTATGCTTTTACTGGATTCCTGCTAAATGTATTTCATGTGATGATTGTTTTGTCGATTCCTCCAGAATGAGTGTTTGTGGGTGAGTGTACTAGGGTTGAGAATTGGGAGGGGGAGGGGGGGTGAAGATCTTGTACAGCTCTATACCGTATTGTTTCTACTTACTGCACAGACCAGACTCGGGCGTGAGGGGAAGGGATGGGAGGGTTGGGGGGGAAGTGTCGTGTACAGCCAGTATTGTATAGAGTAACTGTCGGCACGCTATATTTATTCTGAAGCCTGGATTCAGCTATTGAAACTTGTACTAAACATGCTTGCCGGTCTGAAGATTTTACTGCAATAAACCTGTCGTAAAATACCCTACTGTGTATAGTGGATTGTGATGAAGATCGACATGTCAACTGGACTTGTTCAGCGTGAGCAGTGGGGAATTCATCTTGCCTTGGCCACGTGATCTAACTCACTTACTCGTTATGATCCCTTGCCATCAAGCCCTGATATTTGTGGCAAAAGCCCCGAGTTGAAATCCCGCCCCGGGAGCCCGGCATCAATGTTTGCGAATGTTACCTTTCTGATGCGATTTTGATATAATGCGATGTCTGTAGTGGCAATGCAGTTATCATCCTTGATCTTGTCACTACCAACCGGTGCTTGCAGGTTTACTGCAACATTCAGAGCTACGGTTGTGGGTTTCCTCCTGACCTAAACTGACAAGTCGTGAAAGAATCTTAAAAGTAACTCTAAACCCCAATTAAAAAAACACAAGAAAAACACTACAACATTACACTTAATGTTTGATATCAGTGTTGTGATAATGTTTATTATTAATATTAACTTGCACAACATATCAGATTAGAAATATCTTGAAACTTGTTAATGGCAATCATCCCAAATGGATGAAAGATTCCCGCAGCAACATTAAACTCCACAATCACTCATTATTAATGGCATCTAAACTACTTTTGGAGAGGTGCTGATGATAGTGAATGACAGTGAAGAGTTATATATGTACTACTAGTATCTCAAGGATTTTTTTTAAAAATAATTTAAGAATTGTTTTTATTGTGTTCGAATAATTAGAAAATTATGTTTTGGGGTGGGATTTTATTTTATTTAGACTATTAAATTAGGTGTTCGAACTATTAGAGGGTTCGAATTATTAGGGTTTTTACCGTACTCTTGGAGAGGTGCTGATGATATCTTAACAGAACTGCATTTTAGTTTGTAGCTGCAGTGCTAATTATGAAATATTAATATAGGAACGGGGCACAAAATGGAGCTATGAAAGCACAGGTAGTTGGTTGAATTGAGGTTTTAGAGCAATCTCATCTCGTTAAAATCAGATCTGAAACTGATACTCGGATATTTGGATATCTGAAAAGTTGAGTGAAATGAGATCTGATATTAATTAGCTTAAGTTTTAGAGCTGCTGTCCAGATTATTTCACTTGTATCAAGACATGTTTTGTGTGTACATACCCTGCTTGTACTAGTTGATTACCACCAGTTGGTAGTACTAGCTCACTAGAAAACTTGCCACAGTTAGAAAATGGATACCCCACACAGACACATTATCACTCTTGAGCCAACTAGTTCTTGCATTATTGAGTGCCAAGCAGAGTGAAACAACAAGTAACATATTTAGGCATGATGTGACCAGGGATCAAACCACCAACCTACTGATCTGGGCTGACACTCTTAACCACTATACCACAGTCACAGAGGTGGTCAGCTCTACACTTGAAGAGACGAAGATAGCATGTCTACTACTATACCAGGCCCCAATTTCTAAAATCAAACTTGAGTTTGAGATTTTGCTCAGCTGTGATTTCTTCCAGTGACTCGGTGTATATGTTATATATTCACAGTCTTCTTTCGATTTCCCCTCTTATGCTAGACAAGTGGTTAGAAGAGTACCCTGTAGTTAGGCCTTGGCCAAACAGTTGACAGCCATGCACATATTCAAATTACCGATGTTGACATTACATGTTCTGACCCAGCATTTCACACGCTCCTGCTCACCTAGCAATCTGTAAATAAACAAACTGACTGCCCAGAAAATCACTGTACATCAGTTCTTTGTACAGTGTAGGATCATCAGTTCTTTAGGTTAATACAATATGAATTTTGTGTTTGAGTCACTTGAAGAATATCTTGCAAAACTGGAAACAAAACAAATATTTTATTTGCCTGAAAACTAATTGACATATCACTCATTTTATTTGACATTTGACTTGAAAACGGGGAATGAAATAATTAAAAACGGTCACAATTTCTGTATCATTCGCATATTTTGATATATTACAGACGCTTCTTGTAAAATCGTGAGAGATTGATCGCCGAACAAGTTTAATATATTGTTAAATTAATATCATTTATCATGTTGGCTTTCAATGATTTGTAATGTAGTATATCGCTTCTTTTCACTTTGTCATTACTGTTAATTATTCGTCGCAATGTACACGCATTTTTCCGCTTGCCTATGACTGTCGATATAGGAAATACAAACTGACTAATTGGATAATATTTATCATCTGTAGACTACTTGTAAAAGTCCATCCTGTACTAATATCACCAAGGCAAACACGTAAGTCTAAATACCTCAAGAACACTTGAAGGAAGTGCGTCTACTCGCAGTGAGATCCACAAAATACACCAAAGATACCCCAAGGAAGTATTTTCCTAGCAATGGTGTTCATGTTGTTACGGATGGAGTTATATTCAGCTCCTTAGAGTTATATCGTTTCGTACATGCAACATATGTCTGCATGGGCTGTTCTATTATTTCCTCCGACTACCGGTTTTCGATAAAGTAAGCGTAGATCGATTCACCTCGCGAAATACCTAAAAACAAAATCTAAAATTTATAGTTCTACCTAATAACTATGCATTTAGCCCATGAAAAAACACCAATCCGATTGAAAACAACACTAGATGAAAAGTATGGCCAAAGTGTGACTGCATTCCTCATTTCGCGTACCGGACTAACAGACATCTGTATGCAATCATTCTGATAGGTTCTCAGTCACATTGATATCCCTGTTTGGGTATACTAAATATGTAGCACAAACAGTGGATCAATGTTACAAATATACTCAATAAAATTAATTAAAGGCATACAATCACGGTTTTGTTTATGTGTTTTTGGTCAAACATATTTTTACCTTAAAATATGTAATTTTGACTTGTCATCAAAGTATATTAGGCACCCAGTTACATATTCCTCATTTCCCACTAGTTTTCATTATTTTTATATTTTCATAATTTAATTTTATTTATTGGATCGAGCCAATAAATACAAATCATCTTCACGGCGTCGCTCAGAGCCAGGGTGTGACGTATGACTTCTGTGGAGTCACGTGACGGGCTCTCCCCGTTTAAAAACGAGGCATGTTGATTTCCTACAAAGATGGCGGATAAACCATTGCGGCCACGGAAGCGTGGTAGACCAAAACTGTTCAACACGCCAGACCAAATGAAAACCGGTTACTACGATGTATAAAATATCGCTCAAACTTAGTAAATATAGGAAACGCATACGAGAAATTGGAGGCCCTGAGGGAGAAGTATTCATGGACACACGAGGAAATGGCCAGCCTTGTGACCTTGATATGGTGTTTTAGCTCCGAACAGCGAAAATAATGGCAGAAGAATCGAGACGGTGGTGAGTGATTTCCCTCTACACTGAATGTACTTGAGCGATACAAAAGCGTCGATACGGATACTAATTGAATATACTTTGCATTCATTACTCATATTTGGTCAATTGCTGCCAACAAAATCTGTGATTGTATGCGTTTAAAATTGTAATAAACGTTCATTACTTGCATCCTCCAATATAGAGGGTCCAAGTTCTTAAACATATGCGAATGAAATACATCGTAATTGATTATATGTGATTGCACGTACACACTTATTCAATAATAGAAGAAAAAATATATAATAAACGATTAATCAGTGAGTATTATTCTACCTACTTCCAACGAGCACCATTCTGACTGGTTCCTGACAGTTGATTGGTTGAATGACACTGCATTGAGCCTGACGACGCAGAGTTTATCAATGCTCAGATTGAATCTCTGCGAATACATGGTTACGAATGCTAGACAGCAGATCACTGATAGTGTTAGGCGACTCGAACCGCATTGCGAAGATGAATCTGAAAGATACCACTGACACTATTACGACAAAACTAGATAATGGATTTGTCGCAGGGTATGCTGGTGGTGGTGGTGTTGACACATGCTCGGTGAGACGATGGGACTGCAGACTACTACAGCCAAACATGCATTTGGATAAAAGAAAGTTAATTTTAACTCACATGTAATTAGGCAAAATAAGCCATATTTTGGTCGCCACTACAAAATAGCTCGTAGTCTATACATAAACTCAAAAACTATTTTCCAAATGAATAAGTCTTTTGGAAATAAACAAAATCTTTTAAATGCCAGTAGATCATACAAGAACATTTTACTTCAGTACAACTGCATGTACAGAAATATTACGAAAGCAAGACAAAGATTCGAAATTGCCATATTGGAAGATTTATTTATTTATTTTATTACTATTAACAGCGCTGATGAAGAATGCTGGCCAGTAGTAGTAGTAGTAGTAGTACAAATAGTAGTAGTAGTAGTAGTAGTAGTAGTAGTAGTAGTAGTAGTAGTACTGCTAGTAATAGTGTTATTCTTCTAGCGCCTGAAACACGGCTGATTGGAGTTGAGGTGAATTGAGGGCACCTTGATTAAATTATGTAGCGTTTAGAGCTTCAAACATGCATTAGCATGGAGTCATGCGCTTTAATGCGTAGGGCATGTATTTCATCTATTTAACTCTTGTGACTAACCAAAAAGATTATCATTAGAACATGTAAGAACATACACAAATTGAAGCATACAAACATCAGCACTCTGTTTCTGGACGCAGCGACTGCTAACCAGATAACGTATGGACAGTTGGAAGTCTCAATTAAAGAAAGTATGCTCGTCCGCCAGAGCGCACCGCCGGGAGAATGCTGTTTCCGAGATATATGTTGTGCAGTCTGAGACGAAGGGTGGCATTAGTGGGCTAGGAAAATACATTTGTCTCACCACACTGGTGTTTACTTGCAACTATGAGAAATGTAGGTGTGTTTCAGGCTTTCCTTTGGATATATAATTGATTATTTCTCAACTAAATGTATTGACACACGTGCATCGTATACAGAAATATTCGAAGACCTATACTTCTATTGTAGAGACTATTTCAGACTGCACGTGTGGGAGTATTGGAGCGATCTCTCTCTCTCTCTCTCTCTCTCTCTCTCTCTCTCTCTCTCTCTCTCTCTCTCACGCAGCATCATCAGGAGCAAGAAAATCGATGTAGAAACAAGAAAATCGATGTAGAAACAGCACCTAAAAAAAGTGGAGCCTGTGATATGTTACAACTAAATATATGTTGTGTATGCTTGACACTCGAAGTGTGGTGTGCTGTGTGTGTGTATGTGTGTGTGTGTGTGTGTGTGTGTGTGTGTGTGT
>JAUTBT010033778.1:0-18369 GCA_032361225.1 Lepetodrilus schrolli | reverse complement strand
TTATTATTATTAGTGGTATTATTATTATCATGTTTTAATTAGTAGTAGTAGTAGTAGTAGTAGTAGTAGTAGTAGTAGTAGTAGTAGCAGTAGTAGTCTTATGATTATATTAATAATATAAAGTAGAGCATGCATGTCAATATCATGTAATACTCACTCTTTGGAAAACTATAGGGATTGCCATTAACACTGACAGTATCCACACCACAGCTATAGCTCGACATGCCCTCCCTACTGTGTTCGAATATTTAGCTTTCATTGGATATATAATTGCATAGAACCTGAAAGAAAATTAATAACAATTCATAAAATAGTATCACATAGAGATCATTCACTTATAGCATCACGTCAACATATATAACATGAACATCTACACCGAATGTCAGACTCGCAGACTAGCAGTACGATAAGGCGATGGCATGGTATTATTAGTAGCGTGTAGTATATGGTGAATATTAGACCAATTGGCAACGCATATACCATACGATTGGGATGGGGGTATATTTACCGGGACCGGACGTGGAACCGGATCCGAACGTGTGGTCTATTCCCCGGACTTGGACCCAATTCCCGGCAATCTAATTGGCACACGTGGTTATGAAACTATTTTATTAATATTTTGGGTCACGTCAGCCAAGTAAGACTGCCGGGAATTAGGTCCGGGTCCGGGGAATAGATCCGGCCTACGCCTGGCTAATTACAGCATGGAGTTCATATTGATTAATACATCATTTACCCACTGCACCCAATCTCATAGATTTCCTTTTCCTTTAAAATGGAATATCTTTGGTAGAACTTTGACAAACCTTTCGATCGAATATTTGTAATCGGCAAACGATGTTAATAAGACCCCATATGACGTGCATGTGTATGTCAATAAATTGAAGATCATTGTTGACATCGTGAGTATGGTGTGGCTATTTTTAAAGCTAGAATCGTTATGTCCATCTGGTTGTGCAATACAGCGGGAAATTGGAGTGTGTCTTTCTGATTGTTAGATGTGGAACAATCTAAGAAAGCACACTTTGTAGAGAAGAGAAAAAAAAGGGTTCATGAGCATCTCTTATGCAATCCTGGCAAAGGTGTCCGGTAGCAATTCTGCATGTGGAAGGACACGTCATAGTGCTTTGACACTATCTGTACGACACGGTGTAACTCTATTATAACTTCAGCATCGGCTAATAGTGCAGTCTGTGGTCGAGGTTTGAAGTTATATGGTTACAACATAATTATATTTATTTGGGTTTAGTACAGCGCTGTACTTTACGCTAAGGTAACCTTATAACCCCAACCTTATAATTAGCAATGGCGCCCTCTATGGCTAAGGTTAGAATAAAGTTACCTTTCGCCGTTTCGAACAGTTACCGCAGGACAGTCCATGACGGTAGTGCACAAAATCAATGGAAACGCCATAGGGCGCATAAGTAGGTCAGGTCTATTTCTCGAATTTTCCAGAATGTCCCAAGTTCCGGTGATAACTAAACACGAGTACTAGACCTTGGGTTGACTAAACTCCAGAGAAAATCTTAATACGCCGTTAAGACGGGTTGTATGCTTAAATTTCTGTTCTTTTCTGAGAAAATCATGTTGTTCAACTGTCCACGCGTGACGGATCGGGATACAACATAATATACGTAAATAAAGCAACAGCCACTCACATGTCACCATGTAGATTATATCCAGAATCTTTAAACCGGATATGTCTAAAAATATAATTTGACCTACTTAGGCGCCCTATTGTATCCAACTTTGACAGGCTTAAATACTATACTAGTATCATATTTACTCGATGAGGACTTGTGCCCATACAACATACACTTTATGGCAATAACTCACCTCTCTAGACTCATAGCTGTCATCGTGAACACTGAGCAGATAGCAGAGACATTCTGAAGGTAGTGGACACTCTTGCACAGGAATTCTCCGAATGTCCAGGTGAATGATAAAAAGGCAGCTAACTGCAATGAAAATGATAAACCAACGTTAAGTCATTAAACATAATATATGCACACGTCAACCAAAATGTTGCAGAAGATATGATCAAGTTAAATCCAAAGAATGCAGCACAGCCAAAAAAAATACGTTCGGTGTCCTGTTCCAGGATCCTAACAAAATCCTATCATGATCCTGGCAGGACACTTTTACCTTGGGTGTGCTGGTTTATTTTTGAGCATCCACGTTAGGTAGTCTGGCCTGGACACCTAACAGGACACCTCACAGGACACCTCACAGGACACCTCACAGGACACCTCACAGGAAACCTAACTTTTCTGCTGCACATGTACAGTAAGGTGGCACTTTCGCCTTCATTGTTTCTGCGGAAACAACACTGTTTTATCAATTATTCATATTAATATTACTTAAACGTACAATTACTCTAGACCATTAATTATTAATTATTGTGATATAAGTTATTATTTAGCATAATGAGGTGTTCATTATAATTTGAGCAACACGAATATGTACGAATTGCATAAAACAAAAATATAGAAAAGAACATCATGTCTATGATGTAGGTTATATCATGTACCATTAGGTTATAATATGGCATAATTAAAATATTTACAAGAAAAAACGTCACGTGTATATTCACGATACTGGCAGTATATATATTTGGCCCTTTTGGCTGAATTACATTGTCTGTTTTTCTGCCGATGTGGATTCTAAATAACTGAGTGCATACCATACTTTTGGAAAGGTCATTCGTTGCATTTTTAAAGAAAAGCTTTTCCCCATAAATGTATTAATATTGTAAAAATTGACGATGCATCATTCATATGTAGTTAATGCATTTTACATGGAATGTTTAGCAATTAAGTATTTATTAGCGATATACTTGAATAATTACTCCCATTATTCTTCGTTTGTTCCTCTGATCTTCTTAATGTGTCATTACTCACGAAGACATGTAGATTACAATACGCGCTTGTGCATGGCTTGCTGAAATGTCAGTTCGTTGTGTGCTGTGAAGTCAACATATCCAATAGCCAAAAACAATGTCTAAAATCTCATTTCCCCATCTGAAGCGTTTAACACTACCCTGCATACCAGTGAGCTCACAACGTAGTACTAATACCTGTATGCCGTGAGGCATGGCTTCCTTGTCAATAATGACACATTAAGAAAAACACGCAGAGAACGCAAGGACTCTGTGTAATACATACACACGCTGGTAGAAGATAACAGGACAATATTAAACGATTGATGCGCTTCATTGTTAATTGTATGTGGATTCAAACTTGTTTTTCATTTTTCGAATCCAATGTTTGAAGAGTAGTAATGTTGATTTCGATGGTTTACCGGACAGTTAGTAATCATTTTATTTGTTTAACAATGAAGTTATGATTCTATCAGTGTAAATCCAAATTAATAGCCAGAGTAAAACAAACATATCTGGTTTCATCACAATATAACAAGACATAAAAATAGTCCTATATATGTTGAATTTGACTGGCATATATATATCGAATGAAAATCTACGTATCGAGCATCCAGATAATGTAAACGTTTACTGGACGCATACACACAAATAGACAGACAAATCAAAAACAAAAACAAACAAAAATATTAAACAATGTCCGTAATATGTATTTTTTTAAAGTATTCATGGAAATCAGCTAGTGACGATGACCTTTGTGAACTTTAGGCACATGCTAAATTATTCAGCTATTCCTAAATTGAACTGTCTAAATGACGGACGTGCATGTCGCTCAGTGGGGAGTAACTAATTATTGACTATGGCGTGTGAAATGGAATGCACAATCACAACTACCTTAAATGTGTAGGAACGTTCTGTAAACAGTAGTGGTAAAAGTTGAAATAATGTATACATATAGCTAATATAGTACTACTCTTACTATTCTTACTACTACTATTACTCTTACTACTACTACGACGACAACGACGACGACGACTACTACTACTACTACTACAAATACTGCCACTGTTACTGCTGCTACGACTATCTAGCTGGTATTATTACTGTCACTAGGCTAACGTAGGCTACGTGTATACTATGACCACTATACTACCAACTACCACTTCTGATATTGCCCCTTTAAAATAATTGTATTCATTTACCATAGTTTTTCTCCAAGATGTAAGTTAGGAATGTTGACGCCAGTTGTCTTAAACAGTCATCTCCATGTATCAATATGCCTGTAGTATCGACAAACCAAGACAGGCATGTCGATTTCCATTCGCCTGTTACATCAAAGACCCATATACCGACATCCCCGAAATCCGGACACCAGACACTGACTAACTTCTGTTAGGATGTTGAAACCTTGCACCAAATTAGGTCCGGACAGTCAACAATGATCATTAATCAACATTAAGGAAGAAAATAATCGTGACGAATCTTTGGTATTGGACAAAGTTATAGGCTATTTATATCAACGTAGGATCTAACAGAGAATTGTGTACTTAGCATCTATCCGGAAGTACAAGACAAGGACGTTAAAGTTGGCCGTTAATGTCTGACGCGCCACTGTAAAGCCAATATGGCTACCATGACCAGTAATTACTCCCATTGTCTCCGATGTCGTCAACCAGTGGAAAATAAGTAAACGGACCTCTCACCTATGAAGTTAACGATGTCTATCAGGGAATCAGTATATGAATAGTTAGCATGTATCGTAATCGTGATGAAGATCGTGATCAATATTTAACGGTTTTAATAATAAACTGGGCAAACGAGTCGTGTGAATGACATGGTCATGAATCCCCCCGATCTCAGGGGAATAAGGTGTTATAAACAGCAGTATTGTACTGTTGATTCTTCTTTAGACATGATGTATTCTGCTGGAGATCCACGAAGATTACAGAGTACGCCAGCACTCCTAACTCATGGCGCTGTTATATAGGACCTTCAATTACTTCAGAAAAACGTGTACATCGTGTAATTACCTTGATCTTCCTATCATGTGTTCTCTAAGAGGAATGCAGATCGCCCCCATACCAGACGCCTTGGAGGGAAACGTGATAGATGGGTGATGACATTAGCCATGTCTACACTTGACCTTTCATTTACATGCCGACTCAAGTCATGGGTTTCGATTCCCATTTGGAATATGATCTATTTTTTACTTTTATTAACATGCCAGATTCCAGTTTGGAGTGTGATCTATTCTTGGCTTTCATTGATAAAGCAGAATCAGTTATGTGTACATGTATTGTTACCAGTTTTGAATTCAAATATGATCCTTGGATATCAACTGGATATATTCTTTGGAACCAGAAGAAAAATGTTCTATTGTACAAGCACAGACGAGATGGCTATTTTGTTGTATGGACGAGATGGCTATTAGGGAAGCACACAGCATGGATCGTGAATGTTACCCATGTATTGCCACATGGATGCCTTCCTCTTGAAAAAGAAGCAAATTATATTCACAGCAATAGATCCATATTGTGTTAACTACACAACCCACATATTAATTAAATCATTGTATTATATGCATCATGCACAACTTCGATAGGTATGATTACAATATCCTCTACATTTAGAGAGTGTTGTTCATAGTCCGTGTTAATTTAATCTGTGCTAATTTAATTCGTGTTAATTTAATCGGTGATAATTTAATAATCTATTAAATATCGGAGATTGTCATTCTTCTACAGTCCATTCGATAATTCACTTCCGAAATAATCGATACACGCATATAAACCCATAAATCGCATGCATATCTTTACATAAGAAGACTATCCCCTGATTGTATTCTCAAGTATTATTAATCAAGCCCACCCTTGGCTACACATGGTCGTGTGATACAATTCAAGCAGACAAAAACGGAAAATCTATTTCAGAAAGAGCAATGACCCACTTTGAATGCAGTGCAACAATGTCGACTTATTGGCAGTACATCTATAAATAAGCAAGTACAGAAACGCTAATCTCAAACTCGACGTATTGACGCGTCATATTTGTCGGAACACACTCTTCGGTCTTACAAAACTAATCTTAAGCCTTGATACCTAGCTACGCCAAGTAACTTCACGTGTCTAAGGCAAGAATTTCCAGGGGATAAATGTCGTTAACTGAGAGAGCATTAGCTAAAGGTAATCGCCATCGTTAGAATCCCGGACTATATCAGTTGAGAACCGCTGGTAAGCTTGCCAATCTAATGACAAGTCTATTAACTCAACCATATTCTAGTTGACTAATTTGACATGCTAAAATAGTACATTGCATGGAACTCCTGTACGAAACAGCGTAACTCTAAGGTTACCGTACCTACAACCTTAGCCATAGACTACACCACTGCTACGGCTGACGATAAGGATACCTATAGCTATGCCATTTCGCACAGGAGGGTCCATAACTGTAGCACAGCAAAAACATGTCGAAGATCCTTTTACGGATCCCTCCGTCGTCCTAGTAGGACACCTGGGAATCGTTATCGGGTGTCCATGCGGATTTCAAGTGCAGTTCACCCAACTATGTCGAGTGACTTCTGAAAGTTGGGTATCCTGCACAAGAAGCCTCCAGGATACCCGATGTACATGTAGCATTATCCTCGCATCCTAGCGGTACTTAATTCCGTTCAGGACTCACTTCATGTGGTACCCATGCCATGGCATATCTCGACAGAGACTTGCCCAAACAGGGAACCAATGAAATCATTTTCCCCATGAATTTGATGTAAAAATCTAACCAATTAAATAGATGATATCATTGTTCTATTTATAGTTTATAAACTGGGCAAGTTTATCTTTAGATGTGTCCCAGAGATAGCATATGAACTGAGTTCTGAACGGAATTAGGTACCCCTGGGATGCGAAATCTGCATATAAGTCAGCATATATATGACACAACATATTGTATTTGTCACCTGTCATTATTCAGACATTTGGGCCCTGTCATGTCATTTACTGATCTGAAAATCTACATGTCTATTAACCAACGATCAACGTTCTCCGAGCGGGCGGTGATCGTTGGAATCATATCACAGTCGAGCACATTGCCTATCTTCATCATCAAAGATTACTAATGGATTGCGTAAGATTCGTCTTATGAAGTAACTATATCTGAACCGTCACGACATAAAAGGACCGAAAAGATGAACACGAAAAATATCAAAGCAAACGTTTACCATCTGTCTCTGCGTTTATACATTATTCCATCCATTTGCATTTCATAAAAGCTAGATATTCCCTTTATCTAGTTGTCTACAGTATACATGATACGTTCATATATATTGTCACTAAAAGTGCATGCATTCTTAGTAGAGTCGTAATTCGCTGTCTAATAATAACAAAAACTGTATTTGTCCGTCAGATTTCTCTATGTACATATGGTTGTCATCTTGGTACATCGCATGCTACGATTACTACTTGAGAAAAAGCACAGTATAGTTTGGTTGAGAAGGTATTAATTATCTGAAAAGGCAGAATTGTTGACACAGTGGTACTTGTTCATTAAAACATAGTCTGTGTTTCTAATGAATGTTGGCCAAATGTATAGGAAATGTATATAGAACCTGATTGGTATATGTCGACGCTCTTGAAATTTACAATGGCATGCGTGAAACGTTCGTGGTCCATTTAATTAATATCAAGCATACATATTACAATCTGCTTGGGTGTACATCTCACCATAGCCCTGAAGATGTTCAATATGAGTTGCATTCACTATTGCTTCATAGTTCCATAGTTCACTCACTTAACGAAGTATTATCTGAAAATATATAGATTTGCTTTGTTTACACACGTACATTATTGAACCACCTATTATGCCCCATGTAGCAGCGTGGGACCCAGCTGTAGACAATTACGTAGTTGGAATGATAGTATTAACTAGTGAATCGTCGTAGTGGAACTATATATATGGACTTCCTTCGAAATAACTTAGATCGATGTGCAGTGCTGTCTGTAGACCACAAATGATACCTATTGCGAGTGCATACTTAGCAATTATAACTGTGAACATATGCCCTTTAAAAATCGCAAACGAATGTAATTATAAGCTAGTATATAGCATTATTCTGCTAGAAATGTTGAACTGGGCAGGGATGGTGGAGCGTCGAATTATCATCCATGAAGACACGTCATGAACACACGTACATACATGTATTCTACTCTACGGGCCTGATCGTCTAAATGGATGTCTCACGATTCGAGAATGTCCTGGTGACAGCGATCGCCAAGGATGTGGCCTTTCACGACGGCAACATTCAGTTCGCAGTCACGATAATATCAGCACACATAGCACCATGACGTATCGTCCCTTATATAACCGATAGCTGTCTTACACTGTTCCTGTGCGAGCATGTTATATTATATTGTGCCTCCAAGCTCATCAATGGATCGATGAATACGGCACGTAGGTTCCTTTGGTTAAATCAGTGAATAGCCTGACAATGATATCTTAGTAGAGCTAGTATTTAATAAAGTTTTCACATTACATAGCATATGTTTACATAATTTTGACAATATGTTGGAATTCTAGAGAGAGACAGAATGACAGAGAACGAGAACGAGAAAGAAGAAGAAGAGAGAGAGGGAAGAGAGAGAGAGAGAGACGGACAGGCAGACATACATATAAGCAGAGAGAGAGAGAGAGAGACGGACAGGCAGACATACATATAAACACAGATAGAGAGAGGGAGAGAGGGAGAGAGGGAGATAGACGGACAGGCAGACATACATATAGACAGATAGATCAATGGTACTGAGGGGGAAATGGAGAGGTATAAAGGAAGACCAGGAAGGAACAACATAATGTAAGATGGAGAAATGCACATAGGTAAATGGATAGATCAAGAGATAATGAATAATCTTGCAATTGAGAGGGCAGAAAGAAAACAATTTTTAAAAGGGGAATCCATGTTAGTGACATGGTAAATACTAGGTTTCAAGGAATACGAATAGCCATTAATGCTTTCAATCATACAGTGTAGTTCTTAAACACATAGTAATTCCAAACTAGTTTAATTTCTTTTTATTGGTAAAGCAGTGGCATTTGTGGCAATAAATCCTTCTGAAGAAACAATAAAACAATCACTTCTCCTGATCAGACGAGTTATTTTGAGGATCTACGCGATATGAATGGCTGATAACGAGATTAAAGAGATCGACCGATCTAGCATTGGCCAATCTGTCTCATTCCGCTTTCGCTGACATTGGAAAATAGTATTTGTGGAGAGGAAACCTGCGCAAAAATATAATTGGAATAGCAGGAAATAACACGTTAGCGCACCAGTTGTGTTTTGTCGAACTCTTACACTTGCTTATATATGTGTATATCCGGAGTTCATATCTGCAATAGTAACTGCGCGTTTACATAGTAAATTCCCTTTACTGACAATACAGAACCGTCGATAACATTGTAGTGAGTAATGTCTAAACTAGCTATACGTAGATGGTTATACAGGTGAATGTTCAATATTTAATTTTTACCATAATATATGTATTTCGATAGGTTTTCATTGTTATTTAGGCAATCAATGTCAGACTAAAAACAGTAATTAAGTGGACTGGATAATCATAGTCTTGATCCATTTTGAAGAGAATATGCGATCGAATGAATAACAGCGAAATGTTAACGTAAATCTAAAGTATTAATTTTTCTACGGAATTATCTAAATTGTATATTCGGGCGGAGGTATGTAGGGCTATATTCGTATAAACAGGACTTCTTTACATTGATTCCATAGCGTATCAATAATTAGACATGATCTTCTATTTCATTTGTTTGCGACTTTTCGCAGTCATCATCGCCATTGACCTCGAGGCATGTTATCTGACCAAAGGTCAGACGAATGGAGTACATTAACACTGGGAGACAATGATCTCCAATCAAGCCCCGAAGTCTTTTGAAGCTTTGGTTATCTGAACAGTATTCGCAAATATCTATGGGTTCGTATTGTCTCTTTCTTTGCCCTTCGGTGTCCAATTTACGTCTCCGATTGGGCTTGGGTAATGACTTGAAGTTCATCTAAAAACGTGGGTGGTAATATATTAAATAGCTATGAAAAACAGACTACTTCCGGTTTTAGCTACAAGTGGTCGCTTCCGGTTAGTTCTGCTATGGCAGCTTTGTTATATTAATGGATGGCGAAATACTTTGGCACTGTCCGGTTAAACAAGCGTCAGTTAAACAATGTCCAGGAAAATACGAACGGTACTTGTAGGCTATTATCTTCACGCTTCCACTGTTTTCCCATAAGGGTCGATATCTTTCCCAGTTGTGATATGTAATAGAGGAAGATAGCATCAAACAGTAATCATCCTTGTGTCTGGTTATGCTGGGAAGGTAATAAAGAAACAATTGATTATTAATCCTAGTGCGCTTTACACTTATTATTCTTATTATCATACTGTTTTGAGGCACGATATTAAATCTAAGAAGACAACTTAGATTTTCAGTATTAGTTTTATATTAGTTTTGTTTCTATTTTACTAGACATTACAATTTACTCGACCTTTATCTGTATTTTATTTTATATTTTACTGTATATTACCTTCTACTCTACTTTGTCTGTATTTTAATGGATATTATTATATTTTACTCTAAAGAAAATGTATTCTATTTAATATTAAAATAGATTTTAGATTCTACTCTACGTATACGTTTTCTGTCTATTTTGCTATTGTGTTTTACTGGATTCTACGATGTCTACACTTCAGTGCATGTGTGGTAATCATTTCTGCATTTAACAATGTTATCTTTACCCGAACTAATGGGAATCCGAGTCAAACTATTTGAACTACGTTCTCGTAATTCAGGATCCTTTTCAGTTTTATTTGTCCTGTAGTTTCAAGCTGTGGCAACAATTGTTATAGCATCACGCGACGTTTGCAGTCACACATCAACATCATAATGCCAGCAACCACACCGACGGATTATCTACGACCTTAAAATACAGACGCAATCTTTGTCCATTGGAAATCTGTAGTTTATTTTTCACGAATGTACAGTTTTCTGTTCATCATATCCGCCGCACATGGAGGGAATTGTGCTGTTCACTTGGCCACGCGTGGCAGAATGCGCAGCAGGTTCCTCTCTGTTTGCGGACTACTGTTTGCGAGAATTGGCCATGCGTGGCCGTGTGGCAATTATCTAGCATGCTAGATAGTGTCTGCCACTCGTGGCCAAATCCACATCGTGTGCGGGGTTTCTGAGAATTCGGCTGAGCACTATAGCTTAGACGACGAATGAAATTGCATGTACAAGTCACAGGATTTACAAATGACTGGTCACTTTTCCATGTTTAAATGGAGGATAACTCATGTTTTTGAGTGATGTGTGCGATATTCTTCGTGTGATGTCACATTGAAAAGCTATCTTCATCATTGATGTTTTTATGAGTCATTTTGAAGCGCGAAAGCTTGGATTCTTGCAAATATGCATCTTTCTCAGTGGCGGATCTAGGCCCATTTGCAGGGGTGGGCTGTGTGGGGGTGTTGGTCTCAATATATATATTTGAGAATAAATATCCTTCATGTTACATCTAATATTGATGTTATATAATTGTTAGTATGTCATTTGTTTATTTTCTATGTATCCTTAATCAGGGTGTCACATCATGACAACTGGTTAAACATGGGATGCATGTCTATTCCATTAAGGATGAAACCTACCATTGGCATTGTGTGTAGAATTATTTTTTTATGAATTAATATAAGTAGTTCTACTAGTTTGTGAAATGAAACTGGCATAATTCATTTCATTGTTACATTTAAACATTTTCAATGCAATGCCCAACGAATCATCTACCACTAATGCTGTTGTGTCAATATATGTTACCTGAAATAGTTGACAATCATAAATAGTATTGTCTTATGACTGAGTAGCACAGGACATCGCATTTCGATTTACCAGTATTTTGCATGACATAGGTTTTCGCATGTTCTCACGTACGTGATGCTTTTATATCACGACAAAACTGCGCATACGTGCATAGCCACCAGCCTACCTAGTAGCAATGCTTTGGCGTTAAGAACGAAGTCAGACAGAAACTATTAGATCAATGCTAGAATAACTCTTACGCCTCTGTGTAGTAGCTAATTTGTACCTAAATCCATCGACTTGTTTTCGAAGGTATATGGTGCGGGGAAGGGAACACTACTATCATCAGAGACTAGCGAGTTGTGGAAGTCTCAGAGGCACTATGTCACCAAGCGTAGCTCAAAGACGAGCCACATGTATAAACAGTCTGGCTTCGGGACATAAATATAAGCCGTTCGTCTGAACCTAGTCGTCTACGGTCGTGTTAGGCTTTTAGTCAGCGGTACTCGTTAATGGGCAGGGTCTGCTCGTATGCTCATTAGTATTGATAGTTCCTTTGGTTGTAAGTGCAACGTTTCCGTGATCTAGCTTCAAGTGTGTGGATCTAGACTATAACGGATGTTTAATTAGAAAACCGACGTGTAGTGCTAATGGGTAACACAGCAAAATGGCCACCAATGGGTAACACAGCAAAATGGCCACCAATGGATCAACAACAACAAAAAAGCATGTTTATCGTCATGCACGGATTTGAGTTAAATTAATCAATTAACACAGACAAAATGTGTCGAAGATCCTTTGACTCCGAAGTTCAACGTTCTACCACTGCGGTACCACCCACCCCAGAATCCTAGTAGCTAGGACACCTGTGCATCGGGTGTCCTGGAGGTTTCATGTTTCAGAGGTCGCCCATCTACGTATAGATATTGTTTTTTTTTGTAAAGTACCGAATGAAACAATGTTTCAGCTATCAGTAGCAAATATACTTGTATCTCAGAAAGATAATGTGAAAAGGTACTAACATGATATTGTGCATTTGTAGGATTGATCATCTACCAGGTAGGTAGTTCAGATTGGTGGTGTCTATTTCCCGGAACAGGACCCGGAGTTCCCGGCAATCTGATTGGCTCACGTGGTTAGGGTTAAGGCAATCATATTGCGGGGCTTGGGTTCGGGTTATCCTTTCACGAATTTCTCTTGTCCACCAAGAGACCATGACGCTCTCTTTGCCGATAGCTATGGTCTCTTAGCGGATAAGAGAGCTTTGTGAAAGGATACCCTTGTCCGGTGAATAGACCACGAGACCGGATCCGGTTCCGTGTCCGGGCAATATATCTCACCGTTGTAGATACGCTAACGTTAGCTGTAGTGCACTAGTCTACATTAGTCTTTGACTGGTTGATACATGATCACCTATGTGGAATTTTAGGCTAGATCTGTACCGGTAGTATTGGCTGAATGAGCAAGTTTGATGAGAATGAGGGATTAATTAGAGGGGAGTGATTATATTAGTAGTAGATCACACCTGCTTTGTATCAGGGCAAATGCCAGTGTTCAAGGGTTGCCATGACGCGATCCTTCAGAATGCTGCGTATTTGCCCTTGAACATGGATAATTATAGCATAACCTTCCATATTGACAACGACAGACTGGACGTTATCCCAATGGTACAGACTATATTAATCATCTCTGCTGTTCTGATTGCGAACGTAAAATCCATAGGACAAGAAAGAGGCATCCGATGATTGGCCAATTCACCGAGTACCATATAAGAACTGCGAAAAAAGCATACAGGTACTCAACATCCCGCTAATCTTAACGAAGTAGTTCATCATATTTGGCCGGGAGCTGAGTAGACCTACCATGCAACCCCCCCCCCCCCGATTGTTTTTTTCATGGGAACCAAAATGTTTAGTTGAATCCACTCTACCAGAAAAATGATGTTCCCACGAAAAAAGTTCATTCGAAAGTGGTCGAATGGAGCTGTTTCCATGGTAACATACCAAAAATTACCAGCATGCAAAACAGTTCTCACTAACCTTTTTATGTATTGTGCATTAAGATTTGATATGCTATGTTATATTTATTTAATTTGTATATTCATTGATTTTTAATTAAATTCAAAATTTTGCGAAAATATTCAGTAAAACAAGTGAAACAATACACCAATATGTTCTACAATCAAAGACGGTTGTTGTAATATAAAATGTATTACTTTAGAATATGCATAAAATGGCACTGTGGGAAAACATTAAATTGACCATACAAATGATCTCGCTCAGTTTTGGAGGTATTTTTTTTTAACCAAAATGGAGCTTAGGGGGCATAGCACGATTTCTCATGGTAAACGGTGGCCAAGTAGTCCGTAGGTAAAGTTTTGCATACGTTCCATTGTCTGTGCCCTGGTATCTTTGTATGTTAAGTAATATGCATGGTAATATGCAACAACAGCCTCTCGATCTAAGCTGATTTATATGATACATGATAGTGGAAAGAAACTGTGGTATCCCCCTTATGCACAGTGCAGTACTATATGATATTATATGCCTGAAATAGAACATATTTCATTTTTATTTTAGTTATTTTTTACGGAATTTGGTAAACAAATCTATAACATGCCGAATTTAAAACTATGGAAACTAAGAGAAAGCTATACTTGAGTATACAAATGCATCAATGTATTCTATAATTAAAGAGGATTGTTGTACTACCAAATTTAGTACGTTAAAATATGGATAACTTGGATTTTCAGTCGTTTCCATAGCAACATATACAAAGACGTACGCCAATTCCTTCAATTACATTATGATGAGTAAATTACATGCACTAGCAAAGTGGAAATGGACTAGAATTATCTTGTTTATAAAGGCAAATCAATGTATTTCATAATTGTGTCTGTTGGCAATATTTAAAATCCAATATGGCCGCCAAACGCGCCAAAAATCATTAATAATACCATAACTAATTACGTATTTGTGCTGAATAAATTTTGGTTCTATGCCCAGGTTTTTAAGCATGGTGAATCTATTGGAATGATTATGAATGTCATTTGACCTCTACATTAGCATACAATTGTAATATTGCTGTCAAACAATACAAATAACGAAATCACTATACGGACTATAACTCTAAAAGTATTAGTACAAGTAACATGAATTTGGAAATGAATATGTTCGCAAAATTGATGCATGGTAGGTGTACTCAGCTCCCGGCCTATATCTATACCTACCTACTTTCCGATATATTTTATTAAGTTAAGACCTAAGCCTACTTCTATACTTGTCATTTGAAGTCCATCATTAATTATTGGAATGATTCGCGCAGTATCATGATCAAGTCTGCATTCTTAACTACATGCACACAGACGGGTTTCTAACCAATTAAAACAAAGTACATAAACGTTGTACATTAGTATTACAATTATGTGCACCTTTCTGGTATCGATGCTAATTAAAGGCATACAACGTGGATGCTCAAAATTACAATAGCACACCCGAGGAGAACGTGTCCTGCCAGGATCCAGTCTGATCCTGTTGGGATCCTGGAACAGGAAACCTAACTATTGTTGCCGTGTTGATAATTATAACGAGGCAGAACTATGTTCTAGTTCATTATACTGGTATAGTATACTAATTTAGTTATATGGTATATGTAATACATGTAATAGTCTCTAATAAGACCGTTACGTTTGTTTAAAACCTTTGACTAGTATATATTATCTATTATGTTCTGACCAAAATGTACATTATATGCTGTATACCACTATGAGTGGTTCAAGCGAATAAACTTGACTTGACTTGACTTGACTCCGTTCCGCAGAACTCTGAATGCATGCATTGGAGTAACGTTTATCGTAGCGCTACGACCGTTCCATAGAATACCATCCAAGCATAACAATGGCAATAACAATTAATCTGGTGCACTCCTATAGAGAAGGATCGGTACCAATAAAGCAGTTACCTATCATTCTCTATAGGTGTGCACCAGATGCACACACATTATTACAAGCATGACATTGCCAATGTGGACTTTACACAACTTTGGAAAGACTTACCTTGACCGGTATGCAGATGACTACAAGGAGAAGGTCTGCCGACGCCAGACTCAACAGGAAGATGTTGGTGATGTTACGCATACGTCGATATCGTGATATGGAAAATATCACCAGGACGTTCCCGAGCATTCCAAACAGCAGCATCACGCTGTATGCCGTCGCTACTGGGATCAACTCCGTCGACGGAAAACTATCCACCGAATCGGAGTAGTCGTATTCGTAGTCGTCAGTGGAGTTATTCATGATGCCTTCACGAAGAAAAAAATATTCCTTTCAAGATGTAGTGACACGATACTGGTATCCGACAATATTACTGGAAATCAAAGTGTGTTATGGCAGCTTGGGAACAGTAATGACATTCACAAGTATCCACAAATTAGCGAGGGTTCAAGGCCTTATTTGTATATTCGCACACTGTAAAATCACTGTAATGTGTCCTTCACACGTATCCAGTAATGTCCGGCATGAATATTTACGAAAATTCGGGACCTTCTTGTATATGTCCGCACGCTGTATACTTATTCGAAAGTGTCCTTCATAGGACAATAAATGTGTGCGTGTGTTGTAGCTCTAAATTTCACCATTAAAGATACAATTCCGGTGGAATACCAAGGTTAGTGTAGCATGTCACAGTGTTCGTCCGTTAATATCACGTTCCAAAAATCATCATTGATCGAGCTGATAACATGATATATTGCACATCGGATTTCCAGTCAAACCTGAAAATAGTTTCCAGAAATAAACCGCCGATTCCAATTATGTTAGACAATAGTCCCGGACATAAACTGAGAAACGTAATTTATCGTGGACAACCATTGCTTAGCAAAGAGGCTTATCCATCTTAATTCGTCTTTACGATTTCCTTACGAAATGCTTAATCCGTACACAAATATGTGTCATGACACTGTTTGGCACTATAATCCTGTACATAGAACTTGGTGAGAACGTCCAGAGGTGTTCGTCCGCTGAATGCTAGGATTATCGGCTCGGCTTATTCCTGATTGAAAATCTGTGTTGAGGAAAGGGGGATGACCGCGAGACGAAGGCACCAATCTGACGCAGCCTGGGATCGATGTACCTGAATGAGACTCCTCCTCCTCTATATGACTGTCACTACTCGTCAACACCAGCCAGATGACCACACTTCTTCCTCCCATATTACTCCTCCTCCTTCTTCTCCCGGGAGTAATTACCTCTCCGAGACGGCATCCGTAAAATGCCACCCAATAGAAGTAATACAACAATGCGTCGACAAGCAATCATGTGTTCATTTTGCACCCGGGGGGATTTTTTCTTCAATCAGTTAAATCAATTTGTACCCAAGAAAGTGCTGTTCATGCTACTTCGAATGCAGACATGGTAATCAAACGTGAATGATAACATGCTGTGGGCCTTCGGTCTAGATCGTAGGAACGTTGAGGTGGCTGTAATTTGATTGCATATTACACCAATCAGTGTTTGTCGTGCAACTGCATGGTAACTTATAATTACGTTTAGGGTGATTCGTGTAAACGTTAATGTAATCAAAATGCGTTCGCTCGTATATTTACAGTGCATGTACCGAGTCTATGCGTTAGCAATGGAGGGTCATACATGTTACCTCGTCATGGATATAGCACTGATATATCGCACCAGAAGTTGCTATGACTATTTTATGTTCTGTTATAGTGTTCTAGTTCGAGGTTATCTTTAAAGCTTACGATGTTCTTGCATATTCATGAGCGATAGAAAATATGTGTATAGATATAGATAGACGGATATCCATGGATTACTAATTAAGTACACCAGCCATCGTTCAACAGTGATCTGCATCATGTATATGTATGATTGTCAAAGTTCAATGCATAGAACATCTTTCTTGAGTAACATACCTGTAATTTTAATGTTGGTATTTAAATATTGTAGTGTCGGGCATGTTATTTAAATATTGTAGTGTCGGGCATGTTATTTAAATATTGTAGTGTCGGGCATGTTATTTAAATAGTGTAGTTTAAATAGTGTAGTGTCGGGCATGTTATTTAAATAGTGTAGTGTCGGGCATGTTACTTTTCTTTTCTTTCTTTATTTTGGGTAGAAGACCGTTCCTGTAAATATGGTTTGCCTTTCAATTAAGTTATTGCAGTGGATACTAAATGTATGTAATTGCATAGGTACAAATGGAAATATGTCTGTAAAGAAGGTTGATATTTAGATGAAATAATGCCATACATGTACGTATATACGTGTATTCCAAAGTTAGTGTTCAAGTGTAGCGGAGTCGAACCCTAATGAATTGGTTTCTTGCGCCATGAAACCTGCAATACAGTTGTGACAATGGTGAACAGCGATACATAGTATTTCTCTCCCGACGTCGAAATGTTAGGAGTTGTCAGGCAATATTCACAATTTTAGTTTTAAATTAAAACTGGAATGCAAACTGACATTACTATATCACTTGGGAATATGCTTTCATTTATCTATCTATCTATCAATCTATCTATCTATCTATGGATATTGAAATGTGCACTATTGGCATTGCCATGCATTATACTGCAGCGAATTATATGTGTCTTCATCAAATCATTTGTGTGTGTGTATATATATA